>JANQBM010000008.1:35664949-35675319 GCA_025594535.1 Erythroxylum domingense
CGCCACCCTCGCGGGGCACGGATCCGGGTATCACTGTCGATATCGGGTTCGGGTCCGGCGGGAGTGGGGTGTTACAAATATAGAGGGAATTCCACTCCACACCAAGGATTTCAAACACTTCCTTCATACAGCAGTTGCTTATGATCTTCTAATTAAAGGATCTTTACACACATCGATGGGAACTAGACCTTAAGGATGTGTATGGAATGGACTTGATCGTATTTATACAACATGACATAGATCACAAGATTCTCATATAGTAAAGTGCAAATTCTAAGCAGGTCTACCTCTGACCATAGTCCTTTGCATTTTGCATTTAATCAGCCAATACCATAATATAAAATAGATAGTTTTAAGTTTCAGAAAATATGGATATATAGACCTGAATTTTTAAGCTTGGTTGATGAAAATTGGAAATAAGACGTGGGAAGCTATGGGATGTTTGCTCTAATGAGAAATCTAACAAGATTAAAATAGTGTTTATGGCAATGGAATGGGAACCATTTTGGAGATGTGAAGCTCAATATGGAAATAGTAGAACAAAGGTATAAGGAAACAAAAGAATTTTTTGATGAGAGTCCATCGGTTGAAGCTCATATTCAGATGAAGAAGGTATAAGCAGAATACATGAAGGCATTATTTCGTGAAGAGATCTTTTAGAAAAAAAATTAAGAATCAAATGGCTTAAAAAAAGAAGATTTCAATTCGATATTTTTTCATGCCTATATTGCCAATAAGCACGCAAGATTGCGAATTGAGAAAATAAAAAATGATAAAGGAATGTGGCTGGAAACATAAGATAAGTTAACTAGCGAAGCTAACAGATTCTTTACAATCCTTTTAACCTCAGAAGTGGCCGTAGATATACAACAGGTTATGGATTTTTTTGCAATAGACGTAAAGAATTATTTCAAATTATGACAATGCAGTATTGTTAAATAAATCAATATAGAGGAAGTTTCAATTCGATATTTTTTCATGCCTATATTGCCAATAAGCACGCAAGATTGTGAATTGAGAAAATAAAAAATGATAAAGGAATGTGGCTGGAAACATAAGACAAGTTAACTAGCGAAGCTAACAGATTCTTTACAATCCTTTTAACCTCATAAGTGGCGGTAGATATACAACAGGTTATGGATTTTTTTTGCAATAGACGTAAAGAATTATTTCAAATTATGACAATGCAGTATTGTTAAATAGATCAATATAGAGGAAGTGAAAGATTCAATTTTTGACCTTGATCCAAATAGTGTGGTTGGTGTTGATGGTTTCTTTGGTTATTTCTTTAGAAATTACTAGGATATTGTCGCTTCAGATGTGTACGCAGCGGTGCAAGAATTTTTCTTAGGAGTTTCTATCTTACAAGGTATGGGATCAACATTAACAACGTTACTACCAAAGAAAGATAACCATTCCACTTTGTTTAATGCTTGACCTATTAGGTTATGCACTTTCCCTAATGAAATACTAACCAAGGTTTTGGCTGAGAGGATTAAAACTTTCTTACCTAAGATAAATTCTAAAGAACAAACCTCTTTTCTCTAAGGCTAACACATATTGGATATCTTTTATTGGCAAAGGAAATCTTTCAATTCATTGTCAAGAAAACAAGAGGCAACAATGCGATTTTTAATTAGATATGATGAAGGCCTTTGATAGAGTTTCATGGTTTTTTTTTGGAACAATTATTAAGAAAACTTGGTTTCAATGAACATTTCGGTCACTTGATTCTTAATAACTTAAGAGGAGTTTGGTTTTCAGTTTTGATCAATGGCTAAGCCAGTGATTAATTCAAAGAAGCAAGAGGCATTAAACAAGGCAATCCCATATCTCTATATTTATTTATTTTAGTCTTAAAGGCACTTTTTAAAGATTCGAATGCCTTGGAAACAGAAGGTTAAATAGAGACTTATACATTGCCAAGAGGTTGCCATCCTATCACGCATTTAAACTTTGCAAATGACATAATTCTATTCATCAGGGAGCATCAAAGACCTGTTACTATTTTGAAGAACTTTCTATATACATATGAGGAAGCAAGTGGGAAAAAAATTAACATGGCTAAAGGCTTTTATGTACCTTCAAAGCATATGAACCAATCACACTCCCATTTCCTCACATCCATTATCAAAATTTGAAGGGATTAGTTGCCTTTCAAATATTTGGGATGCATATTGTTTAAAGGACAACCAAAAATATCATATTTTCATCACATAATTGATAAAATTGATTCAAGATTAACTGCCTTGTATCAAAAGCTTCTTTCTCCAACTAATACAACAATTCTCATTAAACATGTCTTATTTATAATTACATTATATGAATTATGTGCTTTCCAGTTGCTAAAAACAATCATTCACTAGATTTAACAATAATTTGCTAGATTTTTTGGGGACAAACAAAAGAAGGGAACAAGAGACATTGGTGGAATTCGAGGAGTCTTACTCTTACAAAAGATGAAAATGGTATGGGTTTTTCTTCATTAGCTGATTTGGATCCCTTGGCATCTTGTTAGTTATGGTGGAAGCTATATCAAGGCCATTCTCTTTGGGCAAAAACTTTAAAAACTCAACAACAGGGAGTAAAGAAAAGTTGGCATTGGAAAAGCCTCAAATATAGTTTTGAATTTTGTGTAGCTTATATTAAAATCATAATAGAGAATGGATCGAGTTCTTTTTGGTGGGATAATTGGTCAAGAAAAGGTATGTTGCACTTATATTATGAAGGACACAATGAGTCACCTTATGCTTTTACTTTAAAGGACTTGTTCAACAACGTTGACATTAATATTAGTAATGTACAACATTTGCTGCCTTCTGAAATTTTTGAATATTTAACAACATTCCAACCAATTTTTGTTGATGGACAAGATCACCTTATATGGATGCCAACTTCCTTTGGAGTTTTCACTTTCAAGTCAGCTCATGAGCATATCAAACTAAGGTTTGAACAAAACCATCAATTACACCACCTTTGGAATGCTAAAATACCACCAAACATCTCCATTGTCATATGGCTAATGCTAAAAGGATTACTCCCCTTGCATGAGACACTCAAACTACTGGGATTCTCAACGGTATCTAAATATTGTTTTTGGGAAAATTTAAAAAATATTAACCATGTCTTTTTTTTCTTGTAATGTAGAATTGAAGGTGTGGTCTTATTCTGAAGAGAAAATGATCATAAGAAAGATAGATTTAAATATTAGCTTGTTTGAAATTCTGGATATTTGGTGAAAAAGTGAAATGCCTGTAAATGCAAGAACAGAAATATTAAGAATTCTACCTGTTTTCGTATGTTGAAATCTATGGTGTGTTCGAAATAAAACTTATTTTGAAGGTCAAAAATATGTGGCAAGTTCAATGATACAAATCGTTCATAAGCAACTATATAATGCTACTATAATCAAACCTTTCAAGATGCGTTCAATAGATGATCATCTCCTTGTATCAACTAGTTTAATTCATAGCTTGATACCTCATAATCTAATCTAAAGCAAGGTTTTGGTATGGAATGCTCCTCCTTCATCTTGGCTGAAATTAAATATCGATGGATTAAGTCCTAGTAATTTAGGTGCTTGTACAATTAACTATATTGTTAAAAACTCTAATGGCAATTTCAGATTTGTAGGTTTAAGATATGTTCAACATGGAACAAGTTTATATTTTGAATTGATGTCTCTTAAATTAACACTTTAACATTGTCACCTAGAAAGAGTTCGAAAGCAAAGTATAGAATCAGATTCTATGCTTCTGGTTCAAATGGTGACAGGAAAAATGATTTGTCCTTGGAGTTATAAAGATCTTATGATAGACATTTCTACATTTCTACAAATTTTTGAATTTAACTTCATGCATGTCTACATGGAAATCAATTTTGTTGCTGACACTCTCGTGAGACCAGTAAGTTCAACAGGAAAGTTAATGGAATTTAGCAATATTGATCGCTTACCTCGAAACATTAGGAGACGCTTTGCTTTAGATAAATAACATTTTCCTTACATAAGATGGTTTCGCTAGTTTTACAAAATACATTAAGTTTAGATTTAAATGTATATTATTATTTTATCTGTTATCCTTTAATTTCTTACTCACAATGGTTAATGCCTACGTCACTATAATTTCGCCTTCTAAGGTAAGGTTTATGTCCCCCTAATACTTGTAAAAAAGCTTTTATTAATAATATATAGGGTAACCATCCCCTTCATTGTACCATCCTTGGTTAAAATAAAAAAACATAAGTTACGAGAATAGAAGAAAAGAGGAGAAGGAGAGACCAAAAAAAAGGAGAATTGATTAACTGTATGACTTAACTAGTCAAACATTGTGGGTGTTTCAGAGAGAAGAAAGAGTGAGCAATGGAGGCATAGTGAAAAAAAATGGTTCAACTTTAAAAAACAATCTATTGATAGACCAGTGGGATATATTGGTCGACCACTATGGGTATTTGGTTGACAAGTAAGTTTGACCAGACTCTCCATAAACACTAAAAAAAAGTCTTATAATCATGAACATTGGTCGATCGAAGGATACTAGTTGAGCAATGTAGTTGTACTATAAACAAACACATTAGAACTATAAAATTTCTTATAAAAGAGAACATTGGTCAACCATTTGAAGACATTGGTCAACTAGTGTGAGTAATTGGATGACTAGAAAAGTGATCAAACAAAGAAAAAACTAACTGTGAAGGTAGAAAATATAGTTTTTGGTTACATTGGTCGACTACCTTAAGATATTGGTCGACTAGTATAAATTGGAAAATTAAAAATCATCTTTAAAAGTCAAATTTAAACCTTAAAAAACTTAATGAGTCATGGTAATATCAATCAAAAATTATCAATAAACCTTTAAAAAGTTTCAAACACATAAAATCAATCAAGAAAATGAAAAGGGTCTTTATCATAGAATTTCCATCAAACATACCAAATTCTCTTCTATATAAGCAAAATCTTATCTTTATCTAAATTATGATTTAGAAAAATTATGGCACAATTAATATAAATTTTATCTTAATAACTTCATTTTGCATATTTGCCTTAATTTTAGGTACTAAGGCCTACACTTTAAAATTAATTATTAGCAACTTATTCTTAATTCAAACTCAAATAATCATCACCAAGTATTTATACTCAAATCAGTGTACAAATGCAAGTTATCACATGTTCTAAATTATGAACTAATAAGTACCTCATGTTGGAAATTACTTATGAGAGATTTGAATGAAGATTCTTTTTGAGTTTTCAATTTGTTGGAGGCTTATTATCATCCTCATTTGGTCCAATAATTGCTTCTTTTAAGGAGTGTTTGATCATTATTGCTCTTTTTAAGGATAAACTTCTCCATATTCTATAAAAACATTTTCAAGAATTTTTTGGACACATTAGGTTTAGATTCATCAAATAAAAAAATTATTTAAAAATAATACTCAATTTAGTGAATACCATCTCTGCTTCTTATCATTTGATCTTTTAGAAATCCTATAAAAATAACCCAATCAGCGTACTTTAGGAACCCAAATGAGCTTAGTTCCTTGATTATTAGGTTCCCTCTTTTTAGCCTATACTTTCAAAGTTTTGTTTGACTTTCTTTGTTTAAGAAAACAAAATATATTAACATGTCCATACTTACCACAAAAATGACATGCCATGTTATATGAGTGATGATGATGCATAATTGCATTTCTTGTACCTTTTTATATGTATGCATAATATGGAATCTTCCTTTGGACATTAAATTTATTGAATATTTTCCTAAAATAATGAAATGAGCTACCATGATTATATGTATAAGTCTACTATAAATGAAAACTTGATGTATGCTCCTTTGAGGGCTAAAAGGATGAGAGTGGGTTTGCATGTTATCATATAAGTTATGTCTATTCTTCCCTTGATAGTATTGAAATCTATGCCTAGGTATTAATTTATATATAAAATCATAATGTTTGCTTTTAAGATTAGTCCTAATGGATGTGAAATATGCATGGATATGCTTAGATGTGGAGGCTCTATACTCATTTGTCACAATAGATAATGGTTTTTCAATATGGAAATATTATCAATTGACAAATGTGATTTTAAATTTGCCTTCACTTCCATAGTTATATCCCATTCCATTTCTATCATTGGAATTCTTTTGAACTCCTAGCATGTTCTCCTGTTTTTTACTCCCTTTAGTAAATTTGTATATAGATTCCTTATGGGAATTTACTTACTTTTTCAATGTTTCATTGTCACACCTTAATGCATCTAAATCATGATTGTTATTAATAAGCACATTTTTTATGTTTTAATACTATGCAATTTATTTTTATTCTTTTTATTCTCACTCAAGCATGCATTTAGGTTCTTTTAGCATCTTTGAATTTGGGGGATATTTTTTTTCTTTTTCATGCTTATGATTTGAAGGCTCTTACCTAACTAATTACATGTCAAATCAACATCATTGTCACCATTACAAGAATTAACGTTAGATGTTACCTCATCATTATCCACAGGGGTAAGGCATATATAAGCTATCTCTTCCTTTGATTGCCAGCTTTTAGATTCACTTGTGTCATCCCAAGTTGAAACTTTAAGTGTCTTGTTCTTTTCTTTCTTCTTCTTATAGTTTCTTGCATACTTCTCATTATCTTTGAGTAGAGGGCATTGTGACTTTATATGACCAATTTTTCTATATTCAAATCAAATAATGTTAGAGGATTTATGTTTTATATCACTTTTTCTTTCCTTAAAATCTTTTCTTTTATGGAATGTCTTCTTTAAGAACTTTTTAAATTTTCTAATGACTAAGTCAATATCTTCTTTGCTTTCACTTATTGATGTATCTTCTTATTTGCTATCACTAGTTAATATCTCTTCCTCTTCATTTAATTCTTTTTTTTAGGCCTTAAACACTAAATTCTTTTCACTAGTTAATATCTCTTCCTTTTCATTTGTCTTTTTTATAGGCTTTAAACAATAAATTCTTTTTCTTTGGAAAATTTATTTCTTCTTACGTCTCTTAGAGCCTCATTTTGCATGTGAGGAGAGATATTATAAGTTCCTCTAATAGTAGCATTATTATATCATTGGCTTCTTGTATGGCTACCACTTTAGCTTCCCACATCTTCAGAAGTGAACTAAACAACTTTGTTACTATTTTAACATTAGTATAGGTCTTTTTAAGACCTTAAAGAGAATTAATAATATCAAAATTGAAGTATATATGCTAGATATGCTTTCATCATGTTTTATTTGAAAAAAAATCATATTGATGTGTTAGCATGCTTACTTTGCTCTGCTTAACTTGATTTGTGACGTCTAAAATGTTCCAAATTTCATAAGCCATTTCACATATAAAGACCCTATTGAGTTTTTTTTTTTAACGCATAAAAAATGATGTGTATGGCCCTATTATTAAAGGAAACTAATCTTTTATCTTGAAGTTCCCATTCTTCATTTAATTTAGTTGTCTTTTTTTATCTACTATTTTTATAGGAATAAAGAGACCATTTGAAACTATTTCTCATAAGTCTACACTTTCAGTTATTAAGAAGAATCTCATCCTAGTTTTTTTAATAAAGGTAACCACCATCATCAAAGAAAGTCTACTAATTCTTTATCTCTCTTAGTTGAATAATGATGATGATTCTCCTAAATATGCCATTACGATTTTTGCTATAGGATTTTATTAGAAATGCTAGTCTTATAGACCTGCTCTGATACCACTTATTAGTCCTTAATGGCACCCAAGAAGGGGACAAATTGGGTGTTTATAAAATTTTAAAAAATTCTAACCAAAGTATTCAATTAACATTAATCAATTTAAATAAGGATGATGAAATTATTTCATATAAATGAATCAAAAAATTGAGCAATAATTTAAATAGAATAAGGAAAAGAGAATGCAAACTAATTTATAGTGGTTCGATAAACACCCTTGTCTATATCCACTCCTAAGACTCTTCTTAAGTTTTACTATAACTCTTCTTTAAAGGCGAAGAATAACTTTTGTGTGGTTTTTCTTGGCAAAGAGGAACCCTTCTTACAATCTTCTTTATCTTATGACTGAGATTTCGTTGTGTGTAATTTTTAATTACTAACATTCGATAATTCGCAAGTGAATGGTTCGCTAACATAGTACCAAAGATGTCAATCCCACAAAGATGGAAGTAATCTAATCCTAAATTCTAAGACCAGAACAAATAAAAAAAATTCAAGAAGTAACGAAACTAATATGAGAATTTAATTCAATCAATCAAATCAAGAATCAAACACGAAAATATTGATTATTAAGCAATTTACAACAAACCCAATAATCATCCTAAGGAGATTACCAATTGAGAGAAAGGAAATTTTACCTATCCTTAATGCTAACCTAATTGATTATGAATTATTGGATTGTTGGTTTTATATTATTCTAGGGTTGATTACTCTCTCTCAAGTTATAATCAATAACCCTAAATCGGAAACCCTAATCAGATTATGAAGGATGCAATCTCTCAATTCACAACCTATCCAAAACCTTAATTAGTCTTAAAGTTCTCTAATAAACCACCAAAAACTTATGCAAGATCTCTCTCTGCATAAATTATCGATTTGATTTAATTATGGTTTCTATTAAATTACCTAACCCTCGTTAGTCTAATTTAATAGTTTTTTATTGGATTCACCCTCTCAATTTATTATCGAATTATGCAATGACATAATCAAACCACAAAAATATCCAATAAACACATAAACAATCAGATTTCATTAATTCAAGAATAAAATTCCAAAGAAGAGTTTAGAACATCCTTGACATTCTAAATCCTATCATCAACTATTCAATCCAATTCTATATGATAATAAAATTGAAAAGAATAGGAAATACAATCTAAAATGGATGACTGGAGGTGGCGACGTTGGGAAACCTCCTTATCCGGGAAGTACTTTGAGTCAGCTTCTTCTCCTCTTCTCTCTTCCTTCTTCTCTTCCTCTATCTCTCGATGATTTCTCTCTAGGGTTTCTCAAGGTGGCTGATGCAAATGCTCTTTTTTTTACCTCTTTATATTCTTTTTATATCCTCTTCTGTTATAAGCAGCCCTAAGGTTTTTCCAGGATTCGAAAAGTCTAAAAAATCCCCAAAAACTTGACATTTGTGAGTGTCTACGCATCTGCCCGAAGTAGGCCAACAATGTGGCCCTGTAAGCCATGATCATGGGTCATTTCCTAGGCTTCTATCATGAGTCAAATTTGGTGTTTCTGTCACAATCGTGGCCTAACATGCCATGATCAGCTATTGTTTTGGCTTGAATGTCTTTGAAACACTAGCAAACACATTAAGAAACCTCAAAAACATAATATTTAAGCTCAAAGACTTGTACTAACTCATAAAACACTTAAAACATAAATAATAACAATCTAACACAATTCTAACCTAAACACATACTAAATGATTGAATTAATAGCTAAACACATATTAAACTATGGCCTAAAACACAATGCAATTTACTTTTATCAACATCCCCACACTTAAAACGTTTGCTTGTCCTCAATCAAACAAAACAATAGATAACACAAAATCACAAAGCACACAGTGCAATAATGGGACAATGGCTTCAACTTCATGAAATAAGTTTAATTCTAAACACAATCATTCCAGTTATTACAAATCATTAACATGCAAAATCTGCCTCTAGGAGCTCTGGACTAAATATACATATTAATCAAGACCTAATGTCAAGTTCACCCCTTTTAATTGTACACACACATTAATAATTATTTGGTCATTCAAACTCTTTAACTACTCCTAAGTACGTTTTCGTGAAAAGTTAAGCTACTTACGATTTCGGTTGGTTTTATTAGAAATCATTTTTATAACTTTTTGTGGACATAGATCTAGTCCTTTTACATAAAGGTAAATATTGGTGATGAACGTCGATCCAGTTACTTGACTAAGTTATATTTTTATTAAGTTGCTTGGTTGGAACATCATTATATCCTTTTGATGCGAAGGCATACATTTGTGATGCTGGAACCCCTCCCCAGGCGGGTCTACGGGCCCGACATCTTACGTGACATCTGGACTCGTGGCCCACGGGGGAGGAATTCCCCACCAGTGAAACTTAGACTAACAAAATCATTTAATTTTACCTTCGAACAAAATAGAGATAAATCACAAATAAATATTTCAATAAAAGTTGACCCTGAAAAATATGCGTGGCGGGATCGGAAAATAGGCATAGACGTGAAACTAAATCAATCGGGAACGAAATAAGTAACAAGAATTTAATTAAAATAACTACAATTGAAATTCAAAAGATTTAGATTTTTTTTTAAAGGGTGTAAATAAATTGCCCCTATTTATAAGAATAAATCCAAGTCAAAAAATAATCCAAACATATTT
>JANQBM010000008.1:35675419-35698378 GCA_025594535.1 Erythroxylum domingense
TTGCCCCTATTTATAAGAATAAATCCAAGTCAAAAAATAATCCAAACATATTTAATTTGATAGTAAAATCAAAAGAGAAATTTTGGGAAAATCAGAAATCATGAAAGCTCGATTTTGAGACCTCACGGTCGCAAGGGACTCGTTGGGTGCGAGCCCTTGCGTCTGCGAGGCGCTCGCGCTGCGAGCACTGGCCGTGCGGGCCCTCGCAGAGCTCGGGTGCGAGGATTTTAGCACGTCACAAAAGATGGTGATTTAGAAAATCAGGGAGGTAGACGGTTAGTCCACTACAATCCACACTATGGTAATTAGCAATAGTAGAAACCAAGTATCCCATACCCAAATTGTTGCTACTCTTTGTAGCATTAAGCATATGTGTGAAGATGCACACTGTGATGTTGTGATCCATACACCACAACAAAAACGTTCTTTTATTAAGCACTTGTTGGTTTGTGATTTGTCAAAAGCCATTTGACATATGAATTTATGCAATAACAAGTGCTCATGGGTTCGTATGATGTTGTTGTGGGCATTCTTAGCGTCAAATCGCTCTAACCTAGTAACCTTATTCCAATAATGAGAAACATAAAATCATTGTGCTGATTGATAATGGAAGATTTGGAGAAACCGTAAATATTACACATGATTTCAATGTTCATCTCATAAGTTCATCCCTGCAACCTAAACCATATTTCCTTAAGGTTACTAGGTTCAAAATGAAGGGAAGTGAAAAATTCGAGAGTGAGTTTTTGGTAGGCAGGATATTGAAGTGTATAAACTTAGCCCACTAAATTCTTTTTACTACATTCTCTACCCTATCTCCCAATTCTAGCCTATCAAGCGTATCAAAATCAAAGTATTTCAGGACTACTATCTGTTTAACATTAAGGGATTGGAATCGAATACCTTCATCCTTTGTGTAGATTGGGAAGGGTGTCCTGAAATCTGTAGCCTTATTCCTTCACCCTTGACTCCAGACTTGATTTTGTCCTGACGATTGGTTGCGCTTCGTTGACTACTTAATAAGCGGCGTAATGGATTGCAAGTAGGTGGAAGTTGGAATAAAGTGGAACTCTAGAATTTGGTTAGAGAGAAGTGAGAGCATTTGGAGGTTCTAACTTAAAGAGATAAAGTTAAAATGAAAGTGAGTGAAAAAATGAAGTATGAAATTAATATATAGGTGAAAGAAGGGTAAAATGGTAAACATTTTAGCTAAAGATCACATGGACAGTTTTAACCTACCGTGGGCCACAATTGTGGCCTTCATTAATTCCACCAATTTTCTATTTTTTTCTTTTTTTTCCTTCTACACATTCCCGAGATCCCTTCATAACTTTTTTATAGTTATTTCACCTCTTTTTTGCTTACTTCCTCGATCATCTAACTCATGTCGAAGTCCTATGCCTTCTTGACCTTATTTGGAAACAAACTACAGAATTTAAACTATCTAAACATCAAAGGAAATAACATGGAATTAACAATCCACAGGTTGCCTTCTAAGCAGTGCTTCTTTTAAAGTCAGTAGCTCAATGCTCTTCTTATGCTTAAGGTGGTTCAAATAAATCATGCAATGGTAGTGCAGTCGTCAATCCTACCATTTGCACATGAGCTACCATGCCTTGGGATCCACCTTCCTTCTGCTTCACCCTCCTTTGATTTCTCCTTCACAATCGTTTCTTTCCAAATGTATTCTCAGGATCCTTAATATCTTCCCATTGTCCTCAAGGTTCGGTTTCATTGATGTTAGTTGGAAGTAAGGGAGAACTTATGTCATTCTTCAACACCGTGAAGGTTATTTGATGCTATCCAACCCTCAGAGTTATTTCACCCCCATCAACGTCAATTATTGAGCGAGCAGTAGTCAAGAATAGTCATCCAAGGACTAGAGGTTTCCGCATCTTCTCCAATATCTAATATAAAGAAATCTATGGGGAAGGTAAATATATCGATCTGTACTTGCATATCCTTAATAATACCCTTCAGTCGATGAACTATTATGTTTGTCATCTTTACTAGCATTACAGTGGGTTGTAACTCTTCTACCCAATTTTTAACCAATGATATAGGGCATCATATTAATATTCACTCCCAAATCTGTGAATGCCCTGTCTATTTTAACTCCATTGATATTGCATTGAATCTAAAAATCCCCTAGGTCCTATTTCTTCTGTACTATATTAAGGTTTTCTTCTAATATGAGCTCCTCAACCTTTTTCTTGATTAATTCCTTTAGTGTGAGCCTCGTTTGTAGTTGTTCTGTTATGTCTTCAATATTGCTTAATTTAGCCTCATTAGAATTCCTCGTCACCTTACTTGAATTTGACTTCTGCTGAGTTAAAATAGGGTCTGAAAATTCAGGTTAAGGTTTCTCAATTAGCTTAGTTATGATCACTTAGTAGGAATTCCATATTTGCTTGTCCTTCTCCATTGTCTCTATCTTCTTTTGTATGTTCGAGTTTCCTTTCCTGGGTCTAGGTAATAGCCATGATTCGTTCCTTTTGGTTAGATTTGGTATTTTTTGGGAGGGTTCCTACATTCTGAGTTGAAATTACCTCTACTAATTGACCTATGTGGACCTTTAGATTGTGAATTGAAGAGGTGTGGTTCTTAGTCCATAGGCAGTTATTACTCACCATCTCCTCTATCAGCTCTTCTGCTTCATTTACTGTCTTTCTCATCAGCGATCCTCCTAAAGCTACATCAATCATGCCTCTCGTATGTAGGGTTACTCCATTATGGAATGTTTTTAATAAGAACTTCTTGGGTAAGTTATGGTGTGGGCATTTTCATTGTAAGTCTTTGTATTGTCCCCACACTTCATAGATCGATTCCCCGTCATTATGTTGGAAGTTGGTAATCTCTTTGATAATCTTTGTGTTCTTGGTAAGGGGAAAATACTTGCCTAAAAACGCACAAACTAGTTGATCCCATATGGTGACATTAGCTAGGTTAAAGGAGTGGTATCAGGCCTTTGCTCTATCTCTTAGGGTAAAATGGAAAAGCCTAATTCTTACCACATCCTCCGACATCTGATGGTACCAAAAGGTATCACAGCTTTCAAGCAAATTTACTATATATGCATTGGGATCTTCATTGGTTATTCCATAGAATTGATATTCTATTAAAGCATGTTTAGGAGGGCTGGTTTAATTTCAAAAGAGGCTGCTTGTACGGATGGCCTAGCTACTCCTTAGTTAGCCACATTGAACATTAGTAGTAATTATTCTTTATTATCATCAAAACATCAATTTGAGCCTCCCTTAGTTAAAACATAGGCATTATTTCTTCATTCTATAAATTCTTTCCTTTGAAAAAAGTAGTTTTATTGTTAAAAACACTCCAATAGCTATATTTAATTCTAAGCTTATTATTTGAACTCTTTTGAGCTATTAACATGTTTTCAAGCTTCTTACTTCCATTTTTAAACTTAGACGATGATTCCTTAAGGATATTAACCTTTTTTTTAGTGATTCATTCTCATGCTTAATGCATCTAAGTGATGATTATCAATAATGGTCATACTTTCAGATACCTCGATATTATGCAATTCACTATTTTTCTTTTCATTCTCACTCATACATTCGTTTATATTTTTTTGAGCCTCTTTAAGTGTTAAAGATATTTTTTCTTTTTCATTCTCATAATTGTAAGGCTCTCAACTAGTTCATCATATTTCAAATCAACATCACTATCATTATCAAAAGATTCAAAGTTAAAGAGTACCTCATCATCATCTTTGGCCATGAAGCATATGTGAACTATATCTTCTTCCAAATGCTCATTTTCAAAATCACTTATTTTGTATTAAGTGGAGGCATTAAATGCCTTATTTTTCTTCTCATTTATCCCATATTTGTCTCTTTCTTTGAGAAGAGGGCATTAAGACTTCATATGTATAGGTTTCTTACATTCAAAGCAAACAATATTGCTTTATTTTTTTCCTTAGATCTATCTTACCACCTTTGAAGACTTTTCTTTTTCAGGAGTTCTTCTTCATTAAGAATTTCATGATTTTTTAGTGATTAAGGTAATGTCTACTTCATCTTTTTTACTAGTTGATGCCTCTTCCTCTTCACTTAATTCTTCGTTTGAGGCTTTGAATACTATTGTTTTTCTTTAAAACCATAATTTCTTCTTACATCTCTTAGAGCCTAATTTCATATGTAAAGAGAGATCTTATAAGCTCCTCTAGACAATGTTTTTAGATACTTGACTTCTTGTATGGCTATCACTTTAGCTTCTTATATCTTAAAAAATGACTTAAGTAACTTTCTTACCATTTTAAAAATAGCATTGTTCTTTCCAAGAACCTTAAGAGCATTAATAATATCAATAAATCTAATGTACATACTATATATGTTTTCATCATGCTTCATTTGAAACAATTTATATCGGTATGCTAACATGCTAACTTTGCTTTCCTGTATTTGATTTGTTCCTTTATGTGTAACTTATAGAGTATGATAAATTTTATAGGCCATTTCATACACAGAGGTTTTATTGAATTTATTTCTTCCCAATGTATAAAATAAAATGTGGACAGCCTTACTATTCAAGAAAATTATTATCTTGTCTTGAGGATGCCATTTCTGTTTTAGCTTAAGAACTTTTTTATCACCTATAATTTTAGTATAAATGAATAGACTACTTAAGAAAAATTTACAAATCAACATTTTCAACCATCTAGAAAATTTGATTTATAGTGATTCGACAAACAACCCTTTCCTATATCCACTCCCAAGACTCTTCTTAGATTTCCACTATAACTCTTCTTTTAAGGCAAAGAATAACTTTTATTATAACATCTCATTATCCTATGATTAGGGTTAGAACCCTAGGATACTATATATGAGAGTTTATTGAGAATTTGGAAGTGCATTTCATGCATTATATGGCATACACATACACGAGAATAATGTTGTCACTCATGAAAATAATTGTACATGCATTCATTGACATTTTTCGGGTATAAGTGATTTTAATGTGATTAAAGTGAGAATTATGGATTAATTGTCTTGAAAATTGAATTGGTATGTATTAGAATTATTTTCGCATTTTTGGAGACATTTCGGATATTTTAAAAATTTATCAAAAATTTGGGGTATTTTTAGACTAAGAAAAATATGGAAATAAGAGACAAATAGAATTATTGACAAATAGACCAATTATGGATAGAAAATGGATAAAATAATATGTGACATATGGATCAATAGCTAAGTGACATTTGGTAGCTTCGTATAATGACAAATGTAAGACATGCAATGGTGACACATGGCAATGTATCTTAGATACACCTAAGTCATGTTTTTTATTAGGCAAGGAAGATTTCTACAGCTCCTTTCTTTGGCTTCACCGAAATTCTCCATCACCAAAAACCTTCCTTGCTTATCCATCACCGAATCCTAGCTTGTTCATATGTCTTTGGTGTTTGCTTAATACGATTGCAAAGTCTTCAACTATTTGGGGTTTCAATTGTTGCTGAAATCTCTCATATGCTTTCCAAGAGTGAAGATTAAGACAAGTAAATTATGCTTTGAGTTTTATGTAGTGTAAATGACTTTTGATGATGTTTTCATGTTTGAAAATGGATGCATGCGTGAATGGTGTAGCAAGATGAATGGATGCATGCGTGAGTGGTGTAGGAAGAAGCAATTTCTAAGATATAAGTAAAGTGATGAAGGAGTTAAATCAGTAGAAAATGTGCAGAAAGTGTATAAAGAATTGTGATAATTGAAGTTAAATGAAGATTAGTGAAGTGCAGAAAGTGTATAAAGGATTGTGATAATTGAAGTTAAATGAAGATTAGTGAAGTGCAGGAAATGTGATATGTCAAAGTATGAATTAGGTTCTATTTTTGTGTTGTGATTATTCATGAACCTGTGAATTGTGTATAGAGATTATTGACCTGAAAATTGAGGTATAACTAAATCATCAACGTGAAAGGATAGAGAAATGATAGAGAAGTAATAGAACATTGATAATGAATTGTGTTAGAGTATGTTATATGCAGTATTTTATTGAACATACATCTGTATGTTGACCATAACGTGATCTGTCAATATCCAAATTGGATGGATTTTGATTTGGAGAAACCTAGAGACATATTGCTACATTTTCCATGAAGGAATCGAATTTGAAACCTGTCCTTAAGAGTCTTGAAATTTGGCTTGAAGTTGAAAATTGTGTTCTATCTAGGTATGAGAAATAGTATGGAGTATTTTGATTATAACTTGCATGATACTAAACCAAAATGTATGAATTTAAGGTCATTAGAAACTTAAGACATAGAGGAACATTTTATTAGAAGATAGTGTTGCCTAAAAACTTATGTTTCTAGGTCAAAAATGGCAAGAAAGAAGGAAGAAAACACAATAGGTCGCAATCGTGCATCTGCACGATCGGTACTCTGCTGAAGAATGATGGAAGTCACGATCATGCTTCAGCACGATTGTGACTCTACAGAGAAGAAGAAAAGTCACGATTATGTATAGGCATGATTGCGACCTTAGAGGCTTTAACAAAGGGTGATATTTTGGATCTTTTTCAAGCTAATTCAAGTAAGGATGTTACCATATGAGACATGTAGGTTTAAATAAGCTCTTAAATGAATTTAATTGATGTTGAATGAAGGGATTAAAGTGAGTAAAGAGTATTAGAGATTAAAGAATGTTTGGAAGGTATTGTAAATTGTTTATAAAGAGTATTAAAGAAACATACCCAAGAAATTGTCATTAAACATGCATGATACATGATACATTCATAAATGTACTTATAACTGATTATTTTTGTGAAAATGCACATGAATAACATATAAATGTATATGATTGCATATAGAAGAGCACATCGAGCGACTGTTTCCAGACAATGCTAGGACTTCAAGGCAATAAACTTAAAGGAGCATTTTTGAGTCAACCTAGATGATCTTCCTAGGATTGATTGATTAATTCTATTCAACTTCCAATTATTGAACTGTTTGTGATCTGTATATGAATTCTGGGCTTTAAAGGTTCGAAGAGTTTGATATTCAGGAATGTATTGGAAGTGTTCTAATTGCATCTGCAATTTGAATGATATTTGTTTGCTACTGAACTCTGATTGATTTCTAAATACTCAACGAAAGTTGAATGTCGGACTAAAGTCCAATGAATATAAGATTCTGTCTGTGCATCATATGTGAATGCTATTCATGGCATATTCTGTTATCTGATGCATTTCATTAAATGCATGATCAGTTAAAGGTGTTATGATCAGAGTAGCCAGTCTTAAAGAGCTTTAAGCTCGGAATTCTACACGTAGAGCTTTGCTCCGTGATTTATGTATCTAACTGAGCCCAATAAGCTAGTATCTGTATCTGTATCTGAAAGGCACTCGATCACAACAAATAATAACGAATCTGGAGTCTCATATGCATCTCCATTTGTATATTTATGATTATGAAACATATGCTTGTGAAATCTTTTCTGAAGTTGTGATGTTAAAGTGATATGCCATGATAATGTGATTGATTGGGTTGTACAAGTTTTGGAACAATGTATGTGATTTGTATGACATTCATTATGTCTTATTGTGATGGAAAATGTTGTGAATTGGTTGGTTGTATGATATTTATGTGTTTGCTTGGAGTCATATCATTAACGATGGTTCGCTTATGAGTTCGCAAAACTTAACCAAATTGCAACGTTATATTTTCAGGTACGAGACAGGAGACCTAGTTTCTAAGATCTTCTAGAAGAACATTTGGATAACGATATGGCTCAAAGGTATATCAGTTGGCATTTGAGGAGTTGTAGTTTTTTTTAAGTAGTTTATATATGACATGTAGAACTTGTGTATAAAGGTTGTAAATATTGGTTTTTAATGTCTTCTATGTAAACCTTTATGAATGAAATGAAGAGATGAGGTATTTTTTAAGTATTGTATTTTCTTTATGATGCCATTTAAGAGATTAGGTTTGATCCAGCATACCATTATTATAGGATATGTGCTTGAATATCCTCTGAATGTTCGGGTATGTACTCTATGGTAGTGGAATGCGACATTTATACTATCTTTACTTAGTAAAGAGGAACCCCCTTTTACAATCTTCTTGTAAGGTAAAGAAGAACCCCAATGCCACTTGGAATACACCTAAGTATAATATATAAACACCTCAATAAAAGTTTACAACTTAAAATATCTCGCTTTACCACTTTGATAATATCAATGAGGCTTACTCCTATAAATATAAGATAGTAATGCTCAAATGCCTGCTCAACACTTATAAATGTGTGTAGAAAACGCTCAAATACTTTTTTATGTAAAAACCAATGAGAAAATATCTATTTATAGGATTTTTAGACCCTTACTAACCTTTGGATACAAAACTAGCCATTACAATAACTAGTCACAGAGCATTAATCGACCAGTGTAGGATATTGGTTGATTAGTATACATTGAATATATAATTGTTGAGAAATTTCTCAAACATTAAGGCATATTGGTTGACCAGTGTATTCTTTAAAGGGAAATTGGTTAACCAAACCACTATATGATCGACCAATATGTCAATAAACATCTCTGTTATAAGTTTAACCTACATTAGTCGACTACAAAGTCATATTAGTCAACCAATACACATTCAATGCAAAAACATTTCCAGTTAATGTATATTGGTTGATCCCTTAACCATATTGGTCAACTAATGTATCCTTTGGAGGGAAATTGGTTAACCAATATAGTTGTGGTCAACCAATATGCAATAAGTAGATGACCGCATTACCCTATTGGTTGACCAATGTGTCAATAAACTAATTGTTACACATTTAACTTACAATTGTTGATTACTAGCCTATATTGGTCAACCAATCTCCTAAAAAATATGGTTTTAATAACTTCAAATACTCGAATTGTTTAAGTCAATTATGATTAAAACAATATTCAAAATGTCTCTCAAAGAATGTTTAAAAGATCAAGATATTTTTCTTCTAAAATTAGAGGCTTTAATACATCTTAATGAATGAATATACCTATGAAATGAAGTGATATAAAATACTTATGGATAGGGAGCCTTTAAGATCATCAAAGTGACTAAAAAAGATTAAAATTAACAATATAAAATATACAATCACCTTAATGTGTCTTGATCTGCTTTTGTTCTTGACTTGATTTTTACTTTAAAGGTTGTAAACTTTTCACTTTTCTTTATCAAATTCATGAATTATATTTTTAATTTTGTGGATGCATATTATTCTTATATTGATTTTCATTAAAATAATAAACTTATTATTAATAATTATGTTTTTTATCATCAAAATATCAATAGGAACCTACTTTATTTCAACAAACTCCTTACTCAAGCTCGTGACCCTGTCAGCTCCTCAAATGAAGGCTTGACTCTCCTTTTATTTCATCTCAATCTCCTCACAATTTCTCCTAGTCATAAGCTTATTAGCTTTTAAATATCTCACATGCTCCATTAAAATAGGTTATCCATATCCTCTTCCTTTCCTTACATAATACAATTCTCCAATGAATATTTTATGATTATTTCTTGAATAATATAAGAAACTGTAGTATCAATCAAATCTATAAAAAAACAAGTTTCATATTTAATATCATCTTTGCATAGATGTCTTATTGCTTAGAATGTCTTAAAAGCTACTTCCTTGCTTCCTAACCTTAGGATTAATTTCCTAGCATGAACATCTATCATAGGTTTAACAGTAGTTAGGAAAGGTCATCATGAGATCAAGGGAAACATTAAATTATCCTTTATATCCAAAATCACAAAATCAATAAGAAAGATGAAATTCTCAAACTTAACCAAAATATATTTTATGAGACCTCTAGGGTACTTAACTGACTTATTTACTAATTAAATGTTCATCCTAGTTAGTTTAGTTCACATAACCCTAACGTGTTGAACATGTTATATGGCATTAAATTAATACTCACACCTAAACCTACTAATGCCCTTTCAATTAACAAACTACTAATGTTTCAAGAGATAGTAAAACTCCCAAAATCGGTTATTTTCTAAGGTATCTTAATTGTGAGAAGGCGAAGCACTCCTTATTTAGTGTCACCATTAATAATTCCTCAAGCCTCTTCTTATTAGAAAGGAGATGCTTTAAGTACTTAGTAAACTTTGGTACTTGCGAAAGTTTCAACAAAGGTACATAAATATATAATTGTTTAAAAAGCTCTAAAAACTAACAATTTTATTTTCCCTTCTATATATCTCAAGCCCCTCATAAATGACACCAAAAAATTGATTATGATAATATTTATTCTATCAAAACTCTACTAAAGGTTAATAGAAAAATGTATAAATCATTCTTATAATATAGCTTAGGTGAATATAAGTATTGATCCTATAAGGACTATAAGTGATAGTACTAATTGTCATTCTTTTATCTAATCTAATAAAACAAATAATTGAATTAAAAGGAAAAGTTTATCAAAATTAAAATAAATAATCTAAAATACAAACCAGAGCAATGAGCAATGCTGAAGCAACCAAATAGATAAATACGATCTAGATAATAATCCCCGTAGAATTTTCTTATACTTGTATTCATCTTGATTCAATGATTATCCTAATTTCTTAGATCGATAGAAATTCTAAATTTACAACCATATTGTTTATTAATACATACAACCAATATCCTTAAATTGATTGATTGAAATATTTTCCTAAACCACAAAAAATGTGTTAACTTATTATATGAATTCACATTACATGTTTAAATCTAACCCAGAAGATTGATGTGGTCCTATCTCTAGAATTTCATGCAACTCTTATTATTTATTCTATGATGTATTTATACATATAATTTCTTAATATCAATACACAAAATCTAAAATTGAATTAAAACACTACCATATTTCAATTTAATTACAACAAATAACCAAAAATAATTTTTTGATAAAACTTAATCTTTAATTAAATCAAGAAATCAATATAAAATAATAATTTTATGGTTCATCTCTTCTAGATCTATTCGAAAATTTAGCTCAAGCTAGAGTAAAGGAAACCAACAATACTCAAGAAAGAAAACAAGATAAAAGTGATTCTTATGGATCTTGATATCTTGAAGTTCTTGAGTTGAACCTTGATAGAATCTAAGACTTTGTTTAAATTTTGCTTCATTCTTTGTGACAAACATCTCTAATTTGGCTCCTCTTTACTACTTTACGGTATATGAATCCCTAAATCCCTAAGTCAGGATTTTTTATATCCAAACTTTTGGACTTAATTATATTTAAAATTGTCATTGTTCATTTTGTAAAAATGATGATAAAGATATTTCAAAAAAAAAAAAGGTTACTTTACCCTGTGAACAACAACAATTCATAAAGTAATTTATATTAATGAACAATAATTTATAACTAATTTATATATATGTTCTCTGGGAAGGATTCTAATGATGAACTATACGAATATGAATAAAACTATTAATATAAGGTGCATAGCATGTCTAGTCATTATAAAAAACAAAAAAGAATATTTAACATTATACTTATAAATCTAAAGATTTCAAATAGAATCTTTGATATAGATTAAATAAAGTTCTATATTAAATTTTTTTGAACACTTTATATCTATTATGAACAGAACTAGTTATCATGCAAATAAGATTTCGGTCTATATTTAAAAAAAAACTATCGTATTTATAAATTTTTAATCCAATACAAATTATCATATTTTAAATTGTTTCGTATAAAAGTTAAATCGCATACTGTTAAAGAAGCATTTTTTTAATGTTTTATTATTTTTATAATTAAGAATATAAATAAAAATTCATGTTTATGACATGTGGATCGTTAATATGGTTTTTTATCAGTGTAATAAGGGATGTCCTTAACTTCTAAACCATATGAATGAAATAGTGGGGTTTTCAGTTTTTTTTTGTTTGTTTATTGTTTAAAGAAATAATATAGATGAAACAAAAGAGTGTAGTTGGAGTAACGTTTTCAGCCCAAATGACTTAACATAGACTTCTTAACTCTCATGAACAGGCCCTGGACGTAATTTCCACTATTGACGAGGGTAGATTTCACTCACACTTGCATAACGGTTCACGACTGTGACTTATCTTGACTATGGGTAGATTTCATTCACACTTGCATAACGGTTCACAACTGTGACTTATCTTGACTATGTTTTCAGATATTGGGCTCAACCCAGGCTTCCCACGGTTAAAGGTTCAACCCAACATAAATGTATAAACTGGGAGAGCTTCTCCAGGAAATAAAGTTTACTAATAGAGTACACATATTTAAATAATAAAAATAAGTTTCAAGGTTCAAATAGTCACTTTGAATAATTAAAACAGGGACGAATATGCCTTAATTAGTCAGTAATAGTTACTTTAATTAGTGGAATATTAATGATAAGCACCTTGACGACGTATATCTTGAGAATATACACGGGCTAAGTGTCTGTTTAGATGAGCTTATACCAGTAAAACTTTTGTCAGTAGAACTTTTATCAGTAGAGCTTTTTTTTAGAAGAGCTTTTCTAAGAAGTCAGTTGACTGTTTGACTGTCAATTAAAAAAACAACTTTTTTAAAAGAGCTTCATACAGTAGACTGTTTGGCAACACAAAAATAAAAAGCATTTTTATTAATTTTAAGTATATTTTATTTTGTAATAACAAATATTTATGTATATAAATAATATTTAAAGTATATTAAACAATATGCAAAGCACAATATATTATGTTTATATTTGATAACCATCTTGTAGGAAATTATTTAAAGAAATGTCTCATTTTCTTGTAGGAAATAAAACTAATATAAAAATAAATATTAAAATATATAAAAAAAGCTAAATAATATTATAATCCCAAAATAAATATTCAAGTTGAGTAAATAGTTAAATACATAATCAATTATCCATTTTATTGTAATACAAGAAGATTTGCAATATGTTTCCTGGCATCATCCATCTCGTTATTTTGTGGCTCATCTAAATGATTTTCTTCAACGTCTTCATTTTCATTGATTTTTTCATTTGTAGGAAGTAATTCATCATCTTCATCATAGGGAGAAAACTCTTCAACCTTTTGAGCATTTAACCTTATAAAATTATGAATGGCCATTAAAGCAATTACAATTTTAACTTGCTTTGGAAAAGAAAAACTGGGCATTTGACGTAAAATTTTTCACCTATTTTTCCAAACGCCAAATGTTCTTTCGATTGTGCATCTTAAAGAAGAATGTGCATGATTGAATATTTCTTTCTTCCCTCTTGGAAGACCAGCACGTCGAAAATCAGGAAGATGATACCTCTCACCTTTGTATGGTCCTAAATAACCTTGCATGTGAGGATATCCTGCATCTACCAAATAATATTTTCCTACATTCCAAATTAAAAAATAAATAAATAAAGAAGAACTGAATTATTAAGAATAAATAAAAAGAATGTATAAAGTTCTCCGTCACAAACCTCTAGGTGGATGAGGGAAGTGTAATCTATCATTATGCAAAGCCTCCATAAAAATTCAAGCATCATGTGCTGTGCCTTCCTAACCAGCCCAAGCAAAAGTAAAGCAAATAGAAAAATATACAGCCATTACATTTTGCGTAGGAATGCCTTTTCTCTCAATATATTTTATTTGATTGGACCTTGGAACTACACCTGGTAATGCAGTCTTTAAAATAAGGCCAATACCTTCTATCATTTTTAATTTTTCTTGGAATTTTTCTAAAAGTTGGATCTTTTGGTTTTATGAAATCAATCGACATGCGTGAAACAACCTCTAATACTATTTCAAACCATCTAGAAATTATTTCACCAGAATGTTGAAATCTTTCTTGAACCATTTTATTGCAAAGTCCATGACCTAAAGTGATCAAAAACATAGCCACAGCCTCTTCTATTGTTACTTCTGTACCTTTCTTTAATCCATATGACTCATTCAACAATTTACATAATTTGGTAAAAACATCCTTGTCCATTCTAAATTGTTGATGACATCTATCTCTATGGCCATTAAACATCTCCATTACAAACATCCATCTAGTGTGAGGGGATGTTCTATATGGCTTTTTAATATAATATTTAATATAATGGTCTATGGTTAGTGCTACTCCGGTTTGAACCATATGCAAAATTTCTTCTTCAATCTCTTCATTATATTCATGATCATTGTCAGAACCATTATCAGAAGATGACATCTGTATCAAAATATATATAAAAAATAAATAATAAGCTTATTGTATGACAAGGTAATATAGCAATAAGCATAACACAATAATAATAAAGTACAATTTATTTCATTACAACAAAATTAACCATATAGAAATGCAATACAACACATTACAAGTAGCGAATTCCAATACAACATTACAAGTAGTCCAATATTAGTAATCAAATACATGTCTAATTCATTACAAAAATCACAATTATTTCATTTTCTTAAGCCATTCGATTTGAAGATCAACATCCTTAAGCGCAACAAACGTCTCTCTATTTTCCTTCTTCAAAAATAATTCAGTAGCTAACATAAACATCTCACCTCCCCTTTCTATTTAAATTATACTTCGTAAGACGTCCATCATCTCAGCAATGCTACAACCTGGTTCATCTCTTTTAATAGAGGTTACTAAAGTTCTACTCTCTACTACATCACATATACGGTCCAAATGTTTACATAACCTTTCTGTTGCCCCTACTCTAGTATCATGTTTCTTTTTTTTTCCCCTTTCCTTTTGTAGAAGTTCCTACAGTTGGAGTTGATGAACCAATCTCATTATTAATATTTTCAATTTCTTGATTGACAGTAAAGCCTTCAAAAAGTCATCAAGATTGGTATCAACTAGGATTTCTTTAGAAGACGCATAAGAATCATTTAGTACAAAACTTGAAGAAGTTGCCCAAGCTCCTTCCCCTGTAGCTGTAACATCTTTAAATAAAATATTCAGCTGCTCAATATGTTTCAAACCTTTAGTTCGAAATTTGACAGCCTCAAGATTTTCCTACAATAATATTATTTAAGTTATTAAACTATCAAGTAACATTAGAACATTATAAATCTAAAGCTTAAATGCTTACCTTTAATTTCTTTTCCCACCATTCGTCACTTGCATCAATAGTTTGATTAGTAGGATCCCATCCTAGTCCAGTTTCCTTACCTACTAAATTTGTCCAAAGCTGCCAATCCTTTTTTAATCCATTCCATTTATTCTTAAATTGTTTATATTCATAATTCTTCTTAGTTTCATGAGCAAACTTTGAAACTATATTTTTCCATCCAATTTTGTTAAAGTGACCATTTGGTCGATTGCCATCTAATGTCTCTTCCACAAAAATTTTGATTAGAGTTTCAAGAGTTCTATCATTCCACTCCGCTTTAACCCTCTTTTTCAATTTATCCCCACCTTGAATATCTTGACTTGGTATTGACATTTTCTATCAACAACAAAATCCCCACTGCATATAACAATGAATTTAGCAAGTATAAGACAATATAAAGGCATAACCAAAATGACATAGACAAAAGCATAATAAGCATTAAATCTTTTGTGAACTCAGCATTATAATAATTTATGGACAATATGACACCCAAACAAGTTGTCAATCATTGGTGTATACTTTAACAAGCCCAAGTTGTCATACTATAAAAATAGGTCATAAAGGAAGGAAAAGTCGTAAATTTGGTGAACTGCAGCCATACTTTAGTCTTACTAGGCCTATAACTAAATCTAGGGGAGTTGATCACACTGCCGTATTACACATCGTTTCTTTCCTATGGTATTACAATATGTGCCTACATAATACCATTTTTCAATGAAGTAACTTATTGATGGGAGATTCCGTTACTTGTTGAATGGATATGCAATCAACAAAATTAGCTTATCTACTTTCTTAATTTTTTTCTATGGGAGTTGGTAGCTTCATGATATTATTATTGATTTAATTGATTTATATTTTGTAACATGTACGCCCGTCTTTATGTTGCCACTGGAAACAAAAGCTCAAAATTCGGTATTAGAAATGAGAAATTGCAATGGTTTTTGGATACTGTAAAGGCACACCCTAATGAGCTGAAGCTTGTAGGGGCCCATTGTCATCTTGGGTCCACAATCACCAAGGTATCTCAACTGCAGACATTCTTGCAGTCTTTCCTTTCAAGAATATGTATTTGGAGTTTACCTAAGGCAGCTACTTATGACATCGGTTGCTGTAACTGAAAAGTCTACATTTCAGTGCCTTGTGGATATAGTTCAGATGGTGAACTACATTGACAAAATCCGAGACCAAAGATTTGAGGTTGATTAACTAAATGTTGGAGGTGGCTTGGGTATAGATTATTATCACACTAGTGCTATTCTTCCTTCACCAAGGGACCTTATTGACACTGTGAGAATAAATGTAAATATACCTGGTTTTTGTTTTGGACATGGCTCATGTTCAGTACTAAGTTTTAATACTTTAGGATGGGGATTCTAGGATAGTACTCCATGTATGTTAACTGTCTTGGTTTCTAAGGGCAGGAATGACTTCTTTATTGTAGTTAGCATAAACATGTCATGTTAATTGCTTTACATGTCTAAACTTATCCGTACAAGTCTTTATGATGCTTATCAAGTAAGCATGAATGCAGTATCACTATCTTTGTGCTTTAAGCACATCTAAATGCTGGAGATATCTGTGTAAAGATAGAGACAGCTGTGTTTTTTTGCAACACATAGAACTTGTCGCTCCTACACCTCCAAATTCTATTATATATGGTTCCACCACGTATGCAGTTTTCTTAAAATCTCTCTTTTAAAATCTGTGGTTGAAGAGTCTGCATCTTAAATTTGTAATATCTCATTAACTAGCTAAACAGAGCGCTTGCTTCAAATGTTTATGCTTCCAAAAGTTAAAAAAGTTCTTGTTGAAAATATACTAATGTGAGAAGCAGGCTCTTGTATGAAGTTGAGAGGTTGCTTAATTTGGAAAAATCTTAACAAGTTTATGTTAACGTGGTTTGAACAACATTCTGATGTTGAATATTGTAATTTAATACCTGGTTTGTATTAACTTAAAAAATATTGTATAAACTAACAACAGATTGCTAGCATTTTTTGGTATCACTGTTAATAACTTACTGTTGCACCTAACTTGTTAAATATTTTGTGAACAAACATCAGACCCAGAGAATAATGAAACCCAAAGCAAACACGCGTGCAGAAAACGATCAAGGTATATCTCTCTAGGAAAAAGAATACAAGAAAATAAAGGCTCACTTAAGTCATCCATGTATCCATCAATGGAGGCGAATCAATAGCAAACGCTCTAATCAACCAGTTGCACATACCAAACAAAGAAAGAAATCAAGAAAACGTGAATTTGATAACCAGCCATGGAAAACATGCATACCCAATCATACGGTATACCAAGACATAAATTACCATCACAAAATTGAAGCATAATCAAAGAACTCATTAATTACAAACACCCAAAAGCAAGAACTCATAGTAACATCAAAGAACAAAGTCGAACCTGTTTGTTAAAAGAAGAGGTAGAGAGAAGAGAGAGATAAACATCAGAATTGGTTAGCTTTCCAGATAGAAGAGTAGAGGCAGAGAGAAGAGAGACAGAGGCAGAGAGAAGAGCTTTTTGTTTTTTTGACTGTTATAAACGTAAACGTCGGAAACGAGGGTATGTAAAGTCTACCAAAAAAGCTAAAATGAGGAGCTTTTTCAAAAAGCTCCAAATTTGAGCTTCTTAAAAAGCTGTATTTTAGCTTCTTAAAAAACCATTTCTATTTAAAAAGTACTTTTGAATTTTCTAACCGAACACTCATTTTTGGTTAAAATAGCTTTTGCGGTAAAAAAAGTACTTTTTCACCCTTCAAAAGCTGAACCAAACGGGTACTTAGCCTATATTGCTTCTCAAATCTTTTCTCCACCATAAAATCTCCTATTAGCCCTTATAACAAGTTGTGTCTTCATTTCCAGCTTATGTTTATATACAATCTTGTCCCTTTAACCTCAATTTTAACCTTGATTCAGCTTGTATCTCTAAAACCTCAAATATGAATGCCTTAATTCTCTTTATAAACTTTCCGTATCATCTTGAATCATATCAATCGTAATTTTCTTGAGAGAGTTGTGCTTATTTTAAGAGGAAGTGTAAACATTGTCCAAATAACTTCATTTTGCACTCAACACCTTTAATTGCACCTTAAATCAAAATATAAACATAATGAGTGTATTTAAGCATTATGTAGGTGAAAAGGACTAAATATTAATATCTCCATAAAATAATAAAATAAAGTAAAGAAAAAATAAAAATTTACACTTCAAATAGCATCAAGTGATTATATTCTAAATTTGTCCTACTAATTTATAAGAAAAGTTATAAATTATTGATTAAAAATATAAATGAAATAATAACACTTGAAACATCTAATTTGTTATTTTACCATAATTCAAGATAGATTAAAAAGTTAGAGCATATTAAGTATTAGGAATATATTTTTGACCTAATCACGTATTTAAATTGACACCTTATACCTAGACACAATTTATAATATAAACGGGTTTTCTTAGCAATTTTTCATACGAATATATATCATTAGCAAAAAAAAAAATTAAATATAACTTAAAAATATGATATAATACTATATAACAATTATATATAAGCAAATATAAGTATTTTAAAAAATACTTGTAGACATTTATTGTTATGTGCTATGACGTCATATCTTAAGCTAAATTGGTGTTTTTTTCTTTGTTATTAATTGTTTAATTTAAAGTAGTTACATGAAAACCTTTATCAAATATTATAGAGAAATATGAAATAGGGGTTATTTGCTTATATTTAGAGAATGATTAATTAACTAACAAATTTAAATATTAGGGAATTATTTAATAAACAATCCTAACAAGAAATAAGACAATATTTCTTTTTTTAGTATAAAATGAAGATAATTAAATATTATATGAATTGACTGCTTTATTTCCCATTTAAAATTTATAACAGTATCAAAAGGTCAATTATTGAAAAAAATAAATTTTACTAAAAACTTATTTTTGAAATTAACATATTCTTTAAGAAGCCATCAATTATAAAAAGTAAATAACACCATGTTAGAGCAATATAATACCATCTATTCGTGTGTGTGTGTGTGATGTAACATGATTATGTCGAATTAGACTAAACAATTCTTGGTCCTTAGATGATACACAAGAGGAAAAAAATTATGTGTGTATAATTTTTTCATATGTAAAAACTAACAAATGAATTGCTTAGTCTAATGACGGGTTATGACATTTTGAATTGATCAATGAAAATCATAAAACAAACAAAACAATAATAAAAGAGTTTAGGAAAGAGAGATAAATTTGATTTATATTGGTTCAAACAAACAAACATTGACCTACATCCATTCTCCAACATCTTCTTCAATAGTTAAAGAGAAGCCCTTCGTAAAGTGGAACCTTTACAAATCTTCCTTTCTTAGGTTGAAGAAGAACCATTTTATTATCTTATTTTCTATGTGAAAAGGAACCTTAAACAATTCAATTACTCTCTGAAATGATTTCTTAATTGCTCAAATACAACTTAAGAACTTCTTTTTCAAACAAAAAATGTATTAAGGGCTTATATTATGCTCATAAACATATGAATGTGATGAAATAGGTTAGTGTAAAACATATGAATCAATATGGTAATATCACTTGCAATTAGTGTTTGATGTATCTTTGATATGTTTATTACATGTATCTTTGATATGTTTATTGATGGTTCTTTGAATTGAAGTGCTTGTTGATTTTGGCTAAATATGTAAAGAATAGCTTGTTTATGGAGATAAAGAGGAAGAAGAGAGAAACATAGCAAAGAGGTGGAAGCCAAGGATAGAGGTCGAAAGCGAGAGTTGGAGCTGAATCCATTAAACTTAAGTAATCATTCAGTTGGGTGAGAATAAGCTGAAATAGAAGGCGAGAGCTAATGCGGGAAGCTTGAGAGGGGCAGGAGACCAACCACACTCCCTCATTCAATCTTTATTTACTTATTATATTTTTCATGTGTTGCTTAGTTTCTTGTTTACTTACTAAACTTATTACTTGTTAGCTTAATTGATTGTTATGTGTTTTTTTCATAGTTCATTTAGTATTCAATGTTTTATCGCTTTAATACTTCTATTGACAGTAAAATGGGATTGAAGTATATGGAGATGATGAAAAGTGTTTATGCTATGATTAGCTGATCCCGTTTTCTTGAGGATTAATGTATCTATTTTAGTCAAATATGTATGATTGAGGGATTATGTTGTTGTCTTATGTTTGCTATAATTATTGAGGGATTGTGTTATTGTCTTATGTTTGCTATAATTTCTGAACTAAATAGATGTAATAGTATGATTAAACTTTGCATTATTTTAGTATTAAATGGGGGATCGAGAGGACAAGTTTAATATGGAACGAGAAATTATAGACATTTAGGTTAAGAATTAGAAATATATTAACTTAAGCGGTAATTAGTAGTCCGGTTTCCTTAATTAATTCGAATAATAACTTGTTGAATACAAAAGTTAGATTAGTTTATCATTCGAGTTGATTTAGAGTCTAACTATTAATTTTAGTAAGATAACTAACCAATGCCTAACTATTAATTTTCGTAAGACAACTAACCAATCATTTCCCTTGATCATGCATAGGAGATTAAATTAATGAAATTAATTATCAAGAGTTTTCCACTTCGATTTCTACTCGTTTTTACTTCCAGTTGATTTAGTTTACTTTTCAATTTAATTGTGTGATTTTTCTTTTAAGCCTTTACTCAATAATTATGATAGAATGTTGGGATTGCACCTGCATCTGTTTTTATTTTCCGTTCAAGATTAATTTAAGTTAACCAATTTCACCTCCGTAGGAGACAATCCTAGGTAATCACTACAACTACCTCGTATATTTGTGAGTAGGATGGCCTAGTTAATTTTTAGAAATTTTTAGGTACAAAATTTTACATGACTAATTATTTGTAAAAGAATTGATGACATGTAAGTGTACTTTAAATTGGGGGGCTGTTTGTTTTCTTTTTTTACGTTTTTTGTTGTGGTTTTTGTAAATTAAAAAACGACCCTTAAAATCATGTTTAATTAAACTTATTTGTATATTTCGTTTTTAAAAATTAAAAAACGGCAGCTATTTTACGAAAACGTAAAAATAACGTTTTCGTGATTTCTAAAAACAGGTTTTCATCTTTTTTTGAAACGTTTTTTTTTCTCAAAAGCAAATCATGTCTATATTGGTTTCTCTCCTCTCCACCAAGCATCTTCACTGGTGTTGCAATATCTCTAGGTTTGTTTTCATATCTATCTATTGCTTGCTGTGATTTCTCTTATTTCTCTTATCTATAACATCAGACCCATCATACTTCTTGCGACCATCAATACTACTTTCTTGTTTTCTCTTTGTGTTACTCTGAGCTGAGTATATTGTTGATGAGTAGTAAGGCCAGTCACATTAGTTTGGTAGTAAAAAAACAAAACAGAGAAACTAGGCGTGATGGAAGAGAGATATGAACCAACACAGAATCGTGAAAAGGAAGAGAGATATGAAGAAAATAACAGTATTATATATGTAGCCATACTTACTAAAAGCAACCTTGTAAAACTTCTACTTTGAGCATAAGCTTCCGCATTTATTTTGTGATCATAAAGAAGATGATGCACTCTCGTTCTTCCTCTAAACAACAATTTTTCTGACTAGAATGAGTTCTCGTGCAATGTGTTTCAGTTCTTCAGTTTTTGCTTCACCTCCTTTGTTAAACATACTGATAACTTCATCTTTTTGTGGCAAACTGATCCTTTATAAATAACCAATATAGAACCGTGAACAAGAAGTGGAAACAATAGTTGAAATAACGTTATTAAAATCGAAGGCTATAGCTATTTTCTTGGTCCTCATTTAAAATGGAGACAGCTATAACTGTTTTCTTCTTCCTCACATCTTTGTAGCTGTTTTTTTCTTGGTCCTCACGTCATTTTAAAATGGAGATAGTTGTAGCTGTTTTGTTCTTATCCTCACATCTTTATAGTTGTTTTCTTCTTATCCTCATGTTTTTAATGTAGTATAGAGTGGGGCACAAAGTGGCATAGAGTGGAGCATAGGGTGAAGCCTAGTTGTAATCAATTTATAGTTGTTTTCTTCTTATCTTCACGCCATTTAATGTGGCATGTGGAGGCTACGTTCCCATCAATTTATATCCCATGTTAGATTAATAAATGAACTAAAACATTAAATGCATTAGTATGTGAGTTGAATTAGAATTCAAGTTGAATACATTGGTGTAAGACACTGTTGTAACACATTGATGTCCATCTTTTTGTATCAATTTTGTGTTGTGTTGAAAAATTTTCCATTTGTACCATCTCAATTAGATTATAAGCTTCTTGACCCTTTGCTCATGGATCCTGTTGAAGTGGCCTATTACCTAAAGTTAAAGCCGAAATGAAGGAATGTGTAAATGATTTACTGCAGTGGTTTTACTACCAAGTTTTCATATATAGTGAAATCTAATTTGTGTACAAGTTTGGACACCAAATTTCAATAAACTAGATAATGACGTGAGGTTTAGTAGCCCATTCGACATTGTCTTTCGGTACTAGCATCATAAGAAGTTTGATTTATGGCGCCTCAAATGTCAAAAGTAAAAAATGGTATCTAATGCCTTACTCTTCATAATTTTGGTATTTATAATCCATATTCTTCATATTTATAATCCATATTTATAATACTATAACAATAAAGTAATTATAATTTTTTTAGAAATTGCTATGGTTGTCAGATGCTTATTTTGAACCATGTTTAGCATTTAATACTTTGTAGAAATTGTTGTGATTGATGTCACTTTTATATTATTACATTTAGTGATGGAAGGCTTGAACAACATGAACGATTCCAATGATTGTATGGAAGTAAATGAAAAAGATGGGGTATGGAATGATACTATAGAGATGTATTTAATCTCCTTGATGG
>JANQBM010000008.1:35704359-35734713 GCA_025594535.1 Erythroxylum domingense
AGTAATTACACGTAGCGCTCCATTATCTTAGGTTATGTGTCGGAATGACCTACGGGCGTCCCGATGCGTATCCTAGGATAATGGGGTGTTACATAAATGATTTGTAATTATCATGAATGATTGGTACAAGTAGCAAATATGTTATTTATGAATTTTCATATTTAACTTATGAGAAACAAGAAAAGTAAATTGAATATTTATCGTTATCTCAAGTATTTAACTTTAGGTTTAGTCTTCCTTACTAAGCTTATTGTTATCATTTAATTGATATGAAATGTTATCATCCTAATTAATTTACAATAAGTTTTGATTTGAATGTTAGGTTTGAACCAACTAATTTAGAAAATTTTAAGACTTATTAAGGCTATCTTAGTTGGTTTTGGACTAACTATTTGAATTATGAAAACTATTATTTTTAGACCAATGATTTAAGTTACAATTGGATGGGGTCTTTCCGTTGTCTTGGAGTTAATTGCCATTGAATTCCTCACTTCAATACTTAGTTAATTTGTTTTGAAATATATTTTATTAGTTAATAAATTATAAATCCCCCATTTTGTTTTATCAATTGAAATTAAGAAATTAATTTTTAGTTGTCTTGGGAATCGATCAAGTTGAATGACTACTATAAGAGTTTAGTGATTTATAATTAATTTGGGGGCTTCAACAACCCGTCTAAAATTTTGGTGCCATTACTGGGAAATTATTTTAGTTTCTTTGCATTATTTTATAGTTTACTACTAATCTCTTGTCTTATATAACTCATTCTTGGAAGACAGGTGAATTAGAATATAATCCAAAAATTGAGAAGAAAATGGGTTGTTTAAGGAAATAGACAAAGCAAGGAAAAGGTCATTCACCTCTAAAAGTGAAAGTTGAGATAGATATAACAATTAGTTAATATTCAAATTGTCAAGAAGTTAAAGAAAAGATGGCAAATTCTAACATTAGAACATTGAGGAAGTTAGCAGTACCAAATTTGAATCAAAATGCATAAGATTTCTAGATGTGGAGGTGGATTTTGAATTGAAATCAAGTTTGATTCACTTGCTTCCTATCTTTCATGGTCTTGCAAGTGAATATCCACTTAAACACTTGAAAGGATTCCATGTTATTTATTCTAGAATGAAGCCACAAGGATTGAAAAAAGAACAAATTAATCTTAAAGCATCTATATTCTTGTTAAAAGATAAGGCAAATGATTGGCTTTAGTATCTTCCATATAACTTAGTGACAATATGGAATAAACTGAAAAGTTTTTTCTTGCATCACAAGTTTCAATATAAGAAATGAGATATTTGAGATAAGACAATTCACTGGATAATCATTATATGGATAGTGGCAGAGGTTTAAAGAGGTATATGATAGCTGCCCACACCATCAAATTCTTGAGCAAATTTTGATTCAATACTTTTATGAAGGGTTACTACCAATGGATAGAAGCATGGTGGATATAGCTAGTGAAGGATCTTTAGTAAACAAAACACTAGAAGTGATAAAAAAATTGATTTTAACCATATTCGAAAATTCTCAACAATTTGGTACAAGGATGGATGAAGCTGTTAAGCATATGAATGAGGTAATTAATACTAACCTTAAGGATAACAATTCAAATTTAATTGCTTTAGTTTGTTAAATGGCTACAAGTCAATTGCAACCAATACGAGTGAGCAGAATATGCTCATTCTTTAGGGATCCTACAAAAATATGCCTTATATTGCAACAAGACTCCTTTCAAGAAGCTAATGCAATAGGGGGATTTCTAGTTAACCTCAATGAAAGTATGACCTTTATTCCAATCATTATAATTTGGGATGGAGAAATCATCTGAACTTAGCTATAGAAATCAAGGAGAACATAAATATACTAACATCACAAATTCAATAGACAACCTCAGGCACCTACATAAGCTTAATTTCAATCTTCAAATTTAGGTATGTCTATATATGAAAATTTTAGGGCACTTGCTACTAATACTCAATAATTTCAACAAGAAATAAGAGTAAGCGTTCAGAACTTAGGAAATCAGATCACTCAATTGGCCACCTCTGTTAGTAAATTGGAATCCCAAGCATAAAAAAATTTGCTTCATAAACGATGGTGATTCCTAAGGAGAATATGATTGCAATAACATTAAGAAGAAATCATATTGCTTAATTGGTCAACTCTGTTAATAAATTAGAAGTGTAAACTTCAAAAAATTACCTTCACGAATGGTAGTGAATCTTAAGGAGAATATAAGTGCAATGACATTGAGAAGTGGGAAGGAAGTTCAATCCAAATCTTCTTACCAATAGAGGTAGAAAAGTATGAAGAAGGAGAAAAGAAATATAAAGTTCCAGCTCAAGATGCAATAAAAGAAATCTTTTATTTTTCTTTGTCTATATCATCTAATGTACATGTACCTCCTTTCCTTTGCAGGTTGGCTAAATTAAAAGAAGAAGAATACGAGAAAAAGATCTTAGAGCCTTTCAGAAATATGGAAATCAATATACCAGTTCTAAAAACTATCAAGCAAAATCTAAAATATGCAAAGTTCTTCAAAGAACTATGCACAAATAAAAGAAAGCTGAAGGATAAAAAGAGAATAATTTTGGGTAAGAATGTATCAATTGTGATAAAAAAAGTAAAGATATATGTATGCTTACACTTTCTTGCACCATTGGTGATAAAAAAATTGAGCATGCCATACTAGACTTAGGTGCATCTATCAATTTTATACTGTACTCAATTTATCGAGCTTTAAATATGAATTCCTTCTATTAAACTAATGTGATTATTTAATTATGTGTCTTATAAGTGATATAGAGGATGTTTTAGTCCAAGTTAACAGTTTGGTATTTTTAGTAGACTTTTACATATTGAAAATGGATGTAGATAATATAGGACATTCAAATTTGATTTTATTGGGAAGGTTGTTCATAAAGACGACTAAAACAAAATTTAATGTGGATACGAGTACTTTTTTTGTTGAGTTTGATGAGAGATAGTAAAGTTTAGTATTTTTAAAGCAATGAAGTACATTAAGGATTTTCACTCCATTTATCATATGGATATTATGGATTCAATTATTCAGGATGTTTTTAAAGAAGAAATCGTTAATAATGAGTTAGAGTTTAATGCTAAACTAGAAATGAATGAGCAATTTGATAAAACCTATGAAATTGTATAAGCATTATCAATGATTTTAAGAGAATTCCAAAATTTAAATGATGAAATTAATTTAACTCATAAGAAAATATTGCCTTCTATTTTATAAGCTCTGAAGATAGAATTAAAGGCCTTACCTGATCATCTGACGTATGTCTATTTGGGTGAAGGAGAGTCACTACCTGTGATAGTCTAAAAAGAAATTGACTACAGGGTAAGAGGATAGGCTAGTAGCACTTATAAAGGAGTACAAAACTATGATAGGTTGGACCTTAGTGGATATAAAAGGCATAAATCTAGCAATTTGCATGCATAAAATTCTTTTGGAAGAGAATGCTAAGCTAATAAAGGAACCATAAAGGAGACTCAATCCAATAATGAAAGATATGATAATGATAGAAATTCTAAAATTTTTGGAGGCAAGGATAATCTATCCAATCTAGGATAGTGAGGGGTGAGCCCAGTTTATGTTGTGTTAAAAAAAATTGGGGTGACAATGATATAAAATCAAAATAATGAGTTGGTGTCAATGAGGCTACAAAATGGGTGATGAATGCACATAGACTTTAGGAAGTTTAATTTGGCTATTAGAAATGATTGTTTCTCGTTACCTTTTATAGATCAAATGTTAGGACTTACAAGTAAATCTTTTTTTTTTGGATAAATTTTCAGGTTACTACCAAATAGTCATCGCTCAAGAGGATCAGTAAAAGACTACATTTACATGCCCTTTTAGAATGTATACCTTTAGGTGAATGCCCGTCGATCTTAGTAATGCTCCAGGTACATTTCAAAGATGAAGGATGAGTATTTTCTAAGTATATTAAGAATTGTATTTAGGTATTCATGGATGATTTCACTATTTATTGAGATTCATTTGATGATTGATTAAATCATTTATTTAAGGTGCCTAAAAGATGCATTGAAATAAATATGTATGAAAATTGTCATTTTATAGTTGATCAAGGCATCGTTTTAAGACACGTGATTTCATCCAGGGGTATAGAAGTTGATAAGGAAAAGGAGGATTTAATTGTGAACATAATTTACCCAACAAATTTTATGGAAATTCTATCTTTTTTTGGACATGTAGATCCTCTTCCAAAATTACTATACCATTGTCAAAGTTATTTTAAAAACATGTTCTATTTGAATTTGGGAAAGAATGTCAAGAAACTTTTGATAAACATAAAACATTAATGACAAGTACGGTTATTATCCAACCACAAAAGTGGGATTTTTGTTACATTTTTATTAAACACTTTTCCAATATTACTATAAAATTATCAAAATTATTATAAAAAGATGTTCTATTCGAATTTCAGAAAGAATTTCTAGAAACTTTTGATAAGCTCAAAGCATTGTTGATAAGAGCGCCCTATTATTTAGGCATCGAATTGGGATCTACCATTTAAGATTGTGAGTGATGCTAGCAACTATACAGTGGGAGGTGTTTTAGTCCAAAGGATTATGAAACAAAGTCATTTCATCTATTATACATCAAGAACATTGGATGTTGCACAATGTAGTTATTTTACAACTGAGATGCAACTTTTAACAATTATTTTTACTTTTGATAAATTTAGATCTTATTTGTCTGGCTTTAAATTTATTGTGTATTCTGACCATATAGCATTACGATACCTTTTGGCAAAGAAGGAGTCCAATCAATGTTGATACGATGGATTTTGTTACTTTGATTTGATAATAAAGGATAAAAAATAACAAAAAATTCAATGGCAGATTATTTGAATAGGATGGTAAGGGATAAATATATTTTACCTATTTTTAAAACATTTTATGGTGAGCAATTGTTTTAAAAAAAAGGTATGGTTCCTTAGTACGTGTACCTTATTAATTATTTAGTTATTATAACTTTAACTAATTGCATCAGTAAGTATAGGAAGGAAAAGGTAAAGAATAAGGAAAAATATTATGTTTGGGATGAAACATACTTGTGGAAGTTCTACTATGATCAAATTATTCGAAGTTATATTTCAGAATATGAACATCATTATGTTTTAGATTTTTTTCACAATTATGCTTGTAGTGGTCACTTTGGTCCTAAATAAACTGTCAGAAAAGATCTGGATAGTGGTTTGTACTGGGAGACTTTGATTAGAGATCCTTGTGTGTTTTTGTAGAAGTTATGACAGATGTCAAAAGATAGGTACATTATCTTATAGAAATGAAATGCCTCATACCCCAATTCTTATAGTTGAGATATTTGATGTATGAGGAATTAATTTTATAGGTCTTTTTCCTTCATTTAATAGTTTTTCTTACATAACCTTAACGGTTGATTATGTTTCAAAGTTTATGATGGAAAAAGCTGTCAAGAATGATGATTCTATAGATGTTGTAAGTAGTCTAATGCTTTAAATACATTCAGAGTTCTACGAACTATCATTAATGATAAGGGGAGTAGCTTTTACAGTAAAGCTGTGGCAACTTTATTTAGAAAGTATAGAGTGCATTATCGAGTAGCCATTATATACCATCCACAAACTAATGGACAAGCAGAAATATTAAATAAATAAGTGAAATCTATTTTGGAAAAGACGGTAAATTTAGGAAGAAAGGATTAGCGTTTATATCTAGATGATGTGTTTTGACTTACCATACGACCTACAAAATACCTATAAGAATTTCTCCTTATTGATTGGTTTTCAGTTAAGCTTGTTATTTACCTATGGAGATTGAACATAAAGCTTATAGTGAAGTGTAATGTTGCAATATGGATTTGGAAAAAGTTGAGGATGCAAGGAAATTGTAATTGCAAGAGCTAGAGGAATTAAGGTTAGATGCTTTTGAGAATTTGAGAATTTACACAGAGAAAACCAAATTGTTCCATGATAATATGATGTTGAGGAAACAATTTGAGAAAGTAAGTAAGTATTATTATATAATTCTCAATTAAAAATTAATCAAGGTAAGTTATATTCTGGATAGCTTGGCCTTTTTGTTATCATTAATGTATTTTCTTATTGTGCAGTGAAAATAAAGAGTTTAGATGTTGAAAAGATCTTCAAGGTGAACGGGCTTAGATTCAAACCATTTTATGAGGATATAAGGGTTTCAAGTGTGATATACATTAATTTGGCACTTCCTAATATGTAAAAGATTGAGAAGAAAAAGCCTCGTTGAACATAATAACATTAAATAATTGCGCTCTTTAGGAGGCAACCCAAACATGAAAATTTTTTATTAGTTTCATTTCAATTATTTATAGGTTTAATTTGTTTGTTTTTATGTAGGGTTCTTTTGGTGTAAGGGAAAAAATAAGTTTTAAATTCCATAATACTAAAATTCATAAGGTGAGATCATGCCTTATATAATTCAACTTTCAAGATGAAAGACCTAAAATCCTGGATTGCTAAAATTCCCAAGGAGTGAGATCACGCCTTTTATAATTCAACTCTCAAGATGAAAGGCCTAAAATTCTGGATTGCTAAAATTCCTAAGGCATGATCACGCCTTAGGTAACTTAAGTTAGGGTAAAATTCATCTTAAGTTTTATAATATCGAAATTTATATAATGTGCTCACACCTTATACGATTAAGCTCTTTGGAATGAAAATCTCTTCAATTCCATAATAATAACATTTATAAGGTGACATCACATCTTGTAGATATTAGTGAATTGTATTATTGTATTTGTGATTTTTAAATAAAAATAAAAATAGGAAAATAACAAAATGTTGGAATAAATAAATAAAAATAAAAATAAAAAATATATTTTTTGTTTTTTAAATAATAATAATAATATTATTAAAAAATAAAAAATAAACAATAACAAAATTAAAAAAAGGAACCCCTAACTTTGATTTTCAGGTTCTGTCTCTATCCACAATCAACCAGCATCGAAGAACTCCACAGAAACTACCCGCAAATGCAACATCCTAGTCCTAGACGCCATACCATGCATCAATGTCCTAAGCAAGCTCCACCAGTAATAATCAATCCCAATGCAACACATCACACTAACCCATAATCCTAGCAGCCATGCTAGCGCCAAATCAATGCTAGCAATCACCACTAACAAGCAAAATCCAATAGTCAAGATTCAGTAGTCCACAACCACGCCAAGCAACATATGCAGCTTCAACACAAAGGCGAGAAGTACACACACACTAGCAACAACCAAACCATCTCTACTAGCTTCTCTACAAGCTATCCCATAGGTGTCTAGCCCCACAATAGAAACGTCCTAGCATTGCATGTTCATTAAGCAACCTACTAGCCAAACACGATCAACACATACACTAAAACAAAGTTGATTTTTGACCACGAAAGAAACCATAGCTAAATGTCTAAAAATGGTCTCCTATAGTTATTTACAATGTTCCTGTTTAGTCACACAAAATGTCACAAAATCCCATTGTTGAAAATTATAGATGATGTTTTTAAAAGTTGTAGGTAAAACTATTAGTTGTGAAATTTTGTTGTAGCTAAAGCATTAACAAAACATAGTTAAAAATTAAATCTTGGCAGGGAAAAATTTAGCGGCAAATGATTGACGACATAAATAAAACATAACCAATAGTTTTTGGCTATCTTTTTAAATCTTTGTAGCTAAATACTATTAGCTATGTTTTCTATATCGTAACTAAATATTATTAGCTATGTTAGCTATTTCGTGGAAGTATCAATGTAACTTGCCAATTAATATTACGTTTTAAGTCTATCTAAATACATTTAATTTTTATCTTGTAAGACGAAATGTTACTTTGATGTATTTATAAGAATTTGTACAAACACTAAATAAATTTTACATTTTAGTCAAAAATATTCCTCAATAATCTAAATAAGTTTGTACAGTAGGTTGTCAAAGCTTTCATGGTCATTCTTCTCAAAGTTCCATGTTAGAAACTTAATAGTCGTAATTAATTAATATCCGAATAAAATGGCTACATTAAATAACATATTTTGTGTCTATCTTGACTATTTGTAAAATAATGAATTCCATGCCTATTTCATTAAAAAGAAAAAGCAATAATTATTTTTCTAGAAAGTGCCTTATCTATAGCGGTCGCTTTTGAAGTCAAAAGTGTTTGATAATCTTCAGTTGCTCTAGGAGCTTCCAGGATATCAATACTAAGTGAGAGGCGTATGATAGTGGTAGATTGCATAATGTTTTTAGGGGGGAGTTTAGTATATGTTTAGTTGTTAAATTGAATAATTAATGCATGTTTAGGTTAGGATTTTGTCGTTTAATTAAACATTTGTGTTTTGAGTGTTTTATGGGTTAGAGTATGCCATTGAGCTTAAATTTTGTGTAATTGAAGTGCCTTGACGTGTTTGTTAGTGTTTCAAATCAAATATCGAAGAACAGAGGAGAATTGGAGAAAGCCTGAAATCCGACCTTGACTGATGGTGACAAAACTAAGAGAGATCCACCATGATTATGCCACGATCGTAAAAGAAGGGGAAAAATATGCCATAATCATGGCCTATGTGATAGATAACGCAAACAACCTTATGACTTTAAGTTTTTGTATGACTTTTCAAACTTTTCAGTCCTCAAAAAACCCTAGGGTTACCCTAAATAGAAAAGACTATATAAGGCTTAATGATGTAACCCTAAAGGAGCTTCAGATTCTACCACATTTATAAGACTCCAAGAGAGAGGGAAGAAGAGAGAAGAGGAAGAGGAGGAGAAAGGAAGCCGGTCTTTATAGCTGCTGCCTTTCTCAAGTCGTCTAATCCCTTTTATATAATCGTTTCTTTTAATCTTTGTATTCTTTTACTTTGAATGTTAAGATGAATATGAGAATGATGATTATGGGTTTTGGATTATTGATGATGTTCTAACTTTTATTTAGGTATTTTGAATTGATTCAATGATAATCTAGTTATCTTTTGTGTTAATAGTGATTGGGTGTGTGATTAATTGCAGTGCTTGCATGTTTTTATTAATAAACTGAGAGGGTGAACCTAATAAAAATGATTGGGTTGGATTAATAAGAGTTAAGCGATTTAATAGACGATGCAATTAATCAAATCTGTAATTTTTACAGAGAGAGATCCTGTGTGAGGACTTGGTTGTTCATTAGAACATTTAAGAACTAATTAGGTTATGGGTTGATCGTTAATTGAGAGAATACATTTTCAGTTACTCGACTTAATTAGGGATTATCAATTAGAGCTTAGTGGTTATAACTGGAAAGAGACTAATCCATCCCTCGATGACACCATATTAACATATAAGTGACTAGATTAGCATTGATGATAGGATAAATCCCTTCCTTCATAATTGATTAATTCTCTTAGTTGATTTTCAATTGTGAATTTTGTGTTGCTCAACTTTGATTTCGTTTGCGTTATTTTTGCAAGTTAATTTCCCGACAATCATATTTTTTTGTTTACTTTTTTGTCCTATTTTTATTTTCATTTTTGTTAATTTTTCTAAGCCTTAGAGAACTTAGGATTAGATTAATTCACACCTCTTCATGGGATTGACCCCTCTTTTAGTACAATTCATGACCTGTGCACTTGCAACAGTGGAGGGTTTCAGTTAGAGTAAAACTTAGCAATCAATAAGTTTTTGGCACCGTTGTTGAGGAGACGGCGGATTAGTTTAGTTCTAGTAGTTTGTGCACTTTCATGAATACAAAAGTTACTAGAAGTTTAAGTTGAATGGTTGAAACCTCAGAGCTTAACATCTTCCGCTTAGAGCACACATTCCAAAGAATAAGACATGAAGAAGAAAATATGGGAGCAACCATGGCTGAGGAGTTTCAGTAAGAATTCAATCAAGGAGGCAACCAAGGAATCTAACCAAGGAGCCTTATGGATTTTATGAGACTAGAGTTTGATGAGGCTAATCAAGGTGTTGCTAAGCCACTGGTCCAAGCAACTTCATTTGAAATAAAACCCACTCTGCTTAATATATTGCAACAAAACATAAAATTCTATAGATTGACCAACGAGGATCTAAATGCACAATATTGTGAATTTCTTTGAGATATCTGATACCTTCCGATATCATCAAATGTCAGAAGACGCTGTTAGAATGAGATTGTTCCCCTTTACATTAAAGGATAGAGTCAAGGTGTGGTATCGCTCACTTATCCCTTCTAATGTCACAATATGGGATCAATTTGTGCATAACTTTTTAGACAAATACTTTTCCCTCACTAAAACAACCAAAATCATCAAAGAAATTGCTAACTTCCAATAGGGCGATGGGGAATCAGTTTATGAAGCATGGGAGAGATATAAGGATTTGCAGAGGAGGTGCCCACATCATAACCTACCGAAGGAGTTCCTCCTATAAACATTTTATAATGGAATAAACCCACCCACAAGGCACAATAGTTCCCTAATGCTCAACACTGTAGATGAAGCTAAAGAGTTGTTAAAGGAGATGGAGAGCAACAAATGCTTGTGGAAAAATGAGTGGAGTAGACAATTCACAACTTTTCGAGAGCAGAAAGGAGTTATAATTATTGACCAAATGATGGAAATGTAAGCAAAGATCGACAATCTAACTCAACTCCTAAACAATATAAAGGACTTTTTCTCAACTTAGGTGACAACTATTCAGCTAAAGTATGAGCTGTATGGACAATTGGACCATGATACCATTGACTGTTCCTTAATGAAGGGGTTATAAACCTAGACAAATGGTCTAGGAGGGGGGATAACCTTTACTCCAACAATTACAACTCTGGGTAGAGGAATCACCCAAATTTCTCATGGGAAACCAATGCTAGAGGTCAATTCTGACCTCCTAGATTCCAACAGGAGAAACCTAGTTCTGCGAAAGCTAAACTAGATAAAAGTTTGGATAAGCTCGAAAGACTACATGAAGCTCAAAAGAATTTGGAAGGAAGATTTGAGCAAGTAACAAAGAATCATGTTTCTTTCATCCATAATTTAAAGGTTCAGATGGGACAATTGGCAAACACTTTGTCTATGTGAAATGTAGGAAGTCTTCTTAGCAGTTCTGGAGTAAAATCGAGGGAGCCACTAAAAGTTATCACACTTCGAAGTGGGAAGGAACTTGAACAACCCACAAAGACAACAACTACACACCTCCTCCTGTTGAGAAAGACCAAGAAAAAGGGAAAGAAATGGGTATGATTGAATAACCTCCTTCTATCGCCCCTACACCATATCAACCTAAGGTTCCCTATCCTTAATGATTGTAGAAGAATAAATTGGATGTACAATTTGCAAAATTCTTAGAGAAATTAAAGACACTATAGATAAATCTTTCATTCATTGAGGCTTTGGAATATGGGCCCAAATATGTTAAGTTTTTTAAGGATATATTATCAAAGAAGTGTACTTAGGAAGCAAACCAAATGGTAGCTTTAACTGGCACTTACAGTTTTATAGTCACCAACTAGATGCTATCCAAGCTGAAAGATCTAGGGAGTTTCATAATACCCTATGTGGTTGGTGAATTTGAATTCACAAAGTGCATATACGACTTAAGAGCAAGTATTAATCTTATACCTTTGTTGATATTCAGGAAATTGGGGTTGGGTGAGGTCAAGCCAGCATCAATGCTAATTCAATTGGCTAGTCACTCTATTAAAAGACTGTTTGGAGTGGTGGAGGATGTTCTGATGCAATTGGATAAGTTCATTATTCCTGTGGAGTTTTTGGTTCTCGACTTTGAAGAGGATAAGAACTGTTCACTGATCCTTGGTTAACCTTTTATGAATACAGGGAAAGTTGTAATTGACGTTCATGAAGTGAAATTGACACTTCAGATCAGTGAAGATCAAGTAGAATTTAATATTAACAAGGCTTTAAAAAATCCAATGAAGAGCAATGCATGCATGAAGATTAAAATTATGGATCAAAATTTGCAAGAACAAGTAGAGAGTTGTATTACAGAAGTGAAGTTGATATAAGCAGAAACAACAGATAGAGATGAGAAGGCAAACAAGGCTAAGGCTGAAGGAGATGATAACATAGAGGAGTTAAGTGTTCAAACACACAAAGACACATTAGTCCATAATGAAGCACCCGTACCACCCTCCACAGAGAAACTACCCACATTAGAGCTCAAAATTTTACCTATACATCTCAGATATGCCTTTCTAGGTGAGGGTCAAATGTTACCCATCATCATTATTAAGTCAAGAGGACTTTATGATGATTATTTTTGATAACAATCAAATAATAATAATGTTAGAAACAAATGAACATTTTTGACAAGTGTGTTAAGAGTGCAGACAAAGTATAAAACACAGACGCGAAGACAATATAAACATAGACGCAGATGCAAAATCAAAACATAGACGCAGATGCAAAGACAATATAAACACAGACGCAAAGTCAACTTAGACGCAAAGGCAACACAGACGCAAAGAAGACATAGATGATACCATGAAAATACATTAGCACGTCAGAAAAATTATTCAGTTAGAGTTAGTTATAGAACTCAACTAAATGACAGTTATCAAGAATCAAGAAGCAGTTATCAAAAGATCAAGAAGCAGTTATAGACAAAGGCTATAAATACTAGTTATAGTCGAAGATGTTACAATCTTAGAGAAAATTCTTACAAATCTTACGATTCAGAATTTGTTGTCTCAATGAAGAAGAACATGCACATACTCAATCTACTTTCACAACCATCATACTCAACCTGTAAGATAACATCATCATACACAACATCAAATCCTCAAATTCTCATTCTCATTGCTAAGCAAAGTAAATATTTGAACAAACTTTACTTACATATCAATATACACATCACTAACTTAAAACAAAATTCTAAGGATGCTCATGTTTGATATGCCTATAAAGCTATCCAAAATGCTCACTAACTTAGTACAAAAGTCTCTAACTATCTTGAAGTTTCCGATGCCTTGTAAGGGTTGCTAACTGTCTCGTCCTGCACCTGAGAAGTGGAAAAGGATGTGTTGAGCCACACGACTTAATGGATAATGCATTTATAACCATCAGCAATCGACCACAATTTAAGCATATGCACATGTATAGCTAGCAATTCAAGCATTAATCAATTTAGCTCAAAACTCATAACACAATGCATAAATTTTAGTCATTAAACAAAACACTCAAATGCATCATACTTGACAATTCAAAGATGCATTACACAAACAAATGGCTCGAGAGTTCCATAGAACGAAATGGAGAAATTGAAGTTTACATCGTGAACAAAATGCGTCTGATTTCTCATAATCTCGTGGCCTCAAGTGGGCAGCCAGGAGAAGGATATAGGTCAACATGCATGTGACTAACGAAACAAGTTCCTCTCTTGTCTAAACACAAACAAATTTTATGTTCAATTCAGTCAATCAAAAATTCATAATCTCATGCTTCTTTTACTTTTTCTTCTTTCCTTTTATACAAATATCATAACCTTTTTCAAGGCATAACATAATCATAATTCATCATGCATTTTCAAACATTCACAATGATTTCAATTTCAAGCAATTCAAATGCAAGAAAATCAACATACACACATATAGGCAAGAATTTGCTCAATTACACAAGAACGATGAATACATTACCCACCTAAATTGTTTGCAAAAAATCCAACTCAAGGTTGTCTTTCCTCTTGCTCTTGGGCAAGATTCTCTTGGTTTCCTAAAACAACCAAAGTTCCATTCAAAATAACATTCTAATAAAATTCACAAACTTCAATAATCACAAAAATGCAATAAACATAAATTAAGCTCAAACCTAACCTACCCATAGTCCATCTAGGTTATAAAACCCAAGACCTAGTTTAGAAACCCTAGGAATCAAATGGGTTCCTTCTTCCTCTTCTTCCAACACAACACCCACTCTCTCTAATCCCTTCATTCTCAACACAACCCATTTCTTTAATAAAGCAAGAAGAAAAGATGATTAACTTACCTTAACAAGCTTGAGTTCTCTTTTTGAACAACCTCAAATTACTTTTGAAAGCTAAGAAAAGATGAAACCTAACTTGCTTCTTCTTCCTTTTTCTCTCATAGACGAACTCTCTCTCCTTTCTTTCTCATTTTCACGTTTTTCTCTCCTTCTTTCCTTCATTTACGTTTTTGGTCTTCTAATTTACAAGACAACATTTTCCTCTTCCCATTTTACCCTTAATAAATGCTAAAAGTCATCTTTGCCCTTCCTTTTATTCTTCATGATCTTTAAACTTAAATGACATGCCAAAAATGCCCCTGAACAATCTTACTACTTTAATCTAATTAACCAATGTAATAAAATCCTACTAACAATGTAATAAATAATTAAACTCTAATAATAATTCTATCATGACCTCTTAATTCATTTAAATCATCCTTAACAACTCCATTCATTCTAAAGCAAAAATTCAAATTCCATAAAATTTCACACTTAACTCAACAAAAATATTTCAGGGGCAAACACCACCGGTCCTTTTCTCTTTTATGTTCAATTTACATCATGAGGACATGCTGCATTTTAAGTGTGGGGGTAGAGTTCTTTTTAATCACTGTTAATTCAGTTCATAAAAATCTGAAAAACAACAAAAAAATTTAAAAAAATTGTTAGATTCCCTATAATTTTTACTTCTCAATTTATTTTATAAGCACTTTGTATGCTATATTTGAAATTCAATAGTTCAAAGGCAATTTTAAATGTTAGAGTAGAATTACATGAAAAAGTGATTGATTTTTTTATCAGTTTGTAATATGCTCAATTATGCACTAAAACGTTAACATTATTGTGGGGATTAAATTTAGTTCCTAGTACATATTTATAGTACTTTAAAATTGTGGGTTATTTAGCTTTTCACCATTTAATGTTTTCAAAAATCTGTATGAATGTCATATTTATCAAAGGTAAGTCTTAGCCCTATGAAAAAAATTGAAAAAAAAATGATAGGGTGTGCATTTATTTTTATTCCTTAGAGAGATGCTAGCCATTTAAAAAAATTGAAAAACAATTATAGGGTTATTTAGCTTTACCTTTTAATGTTCTAAAAAAATGTTTATGAATGTCATATTTATGGGAGGTAAGTCCGAGCCCTATGAAAAAAAATTGAAAAAATGATAGGGTGTGCATTTATTTTTATTCCCTAAAGACATGCTAGCCTTTCCAATTCGAATGAGTACCTCCTTTCGGACACTTATGTCTGATGCCCTAAAATCAACTGGTTTGGGAGTCATCGATCTAAAGCTCGTTACATGGGTTCGTAAGAAAGCTTGCTTAATGTTTCGAAAAATACTCCATCTGTTATAAATATATTGAAAAAAGAAAAAATTGGCAGTTCAAAATAAGAATGTGAGGGTGGCGATTTGTTAAATAGTTTACAATTGAGGAGTTTACTTTTAATATATGCATGGAGCTGGTTTCGTACTTGTGATAATGTTGAGATTCACTTTAAATGAGTATGATTACAGATGGCGCATGAAGATTAGAAAAATTTTAGAAGTGTAACTTTGCTCTTTCCTTTAACCTTGCTTATGACATGAGAATTTTATTTTGTAATTAAATGCTTGAGTGAAATTTTATGAGAAGGAAGATTAAATGGAATATAATAAAAAATGATATTGATTTCTTTTTACTTGAGGACAAATAAAAGCCTAAGCGTGGGGGTATTTGATGAGTGTGTAATTGTACATTATTTCCATGTACTTTATAAGCAAATATTATCATTTGGAATATGTTACTACATTTATTTGGAATGATTTTGAAGATCTGTTGATGATATGAAGATATGGATAAAAAGCTGGAGTTGCAGCTTAAATTGGGATAGATTAAAAGTAGGGACTAAAGTGGAAAAAGGATGAAAGTTTGAGGCCAGGTTGTTGTTGGCCCCGAATGAATGCAAAATTGGTCCGTATGGCCATGTGGACTCACGCTAGAATAAAAAGAAAAGAAAAAGACAAAACCTAGCCTACCTACATAAATATATATTTATACACAAGTGCAAAGAAAAGAGGAGGGTCAGCAGGGGCTTTTGTATAGAGAGACGAGGCGGCTTTTTGTTACTTGAGCTTTTAATTCTCTTCTTGTTTTACACACAGGAACGCAATTTGAATTTATCCGTGTGATTGATTTTATATATTTACCATTGTTTTTTATTAATTCTTTTTCCAATTTTTAGAATCATGAGTGAGTAGTTTTCTTTGATTTAGTTTTAGGGAAGACATTGTGATTCAAGAATAATGCCATGAGAAGTTGTGATTTATTGTTTTTATATTCCAATAATTCCAGTACCAATTCGTCTATAATTTTTTAGTCAATTGTGTAATTGATCTCGTGTGTTGATTAAATTCTCAATTGTTTTATGCTTTCTAATGCTTATGCCTTGTTTGTATTAAGTTTTAGACAGAAGCAAAATCAATTTAATTAGAAAAGCATCTCTTATTCTAGTTAATTGATTAAAGAAGCATATGACAAGATTTATTCTCTTAAGCGTTTCTTGATTGGTTGGTTGCTTGGCATGACGTATTTCCAGCACTTTATGCTAGTGTCTCTTGATTAGATCTTGCTTTCCAATATCTGATTAATTGTTCACTAAGGAATTAATTAGAAGCGTTTCTTGTGATTAATTCAATTATGAAATATTCCATTTTTCTTCTAACGTTAGGGAGAAGCGAGGTCATTATTGGAATAGGAAGGTAACGAATTTTTATACTTCAATGATTGGAAGAAAATAATGAATCACATGTCGACCTTAGAGCTGAGCTTTCTATTACTGATAAATTAATTCCATCTTTTTTACTTTAATTCTACACTCAATTCTAATTACTAAAGCCCCCTTTTTTTTAATTTCTATTATTGCTCACATAAGAAATCTGCTACATAAAACTCACAGGGATTTGATCTAATGGCTCCCTACTACTACAAATCAAATCTTTAATTAGGGTAACTATTCAGAATTATTTTTGGAAATTTGGATAGATTCACCAATGGTTCCAAAGATGTTTAGAATTACAATAGTAATAAATCAAGATGATTTGGTTAACATTCGTGTGCAAACTCAGTGGCAAGTGTATATTGATTACAAGAAATTGAATTTTAAATCTCATAAAGACCACTTTTCCCTTCTATTTTTTAATTAGAAGCTTAAGTGACTTGTTGACATGATTGTTACTATTTTCTAGATATCTTTCCAGGTTATTTTTATATTCTTATTGCACTGGAAGATTAAGAAAATGCAACTTTCACATGCCTATTTGGTATATTTGCTTACCGAAGTATACCTTTTAGTTTATGCAATGCTCCTGCCATTTTTCAAAGGTGTATAGTGAGCATATTTTTTTAGTGTGTTGAAAGATCATAGAGGTTTTATGGATGATTTTAGTGTTTATGGTTCTACTTTTGATAATCTCTTAGAGAATCTTGCATATATTTTGGAAAGATGCATTAAAACTAACTTTGTGCTTAATTGGGTTCTATTTTATAGTTGATTAAGGTCTATAGTTTTAGAACATATTGTGTCTACTAGGGTTATGGAAGTTGATAAGTCTAAAAATGATCTTATTTTCGCTTTGCCTTGTCCCACAAATATGTGAGAAATTCATTCTTTCTTTGTCTATGTAGGTTTCTACCACAGTTTTATCAAGGATTTTTCGAAGATAGCTTCCCCTTTATACTAGTTGTTACAATAAGTAATTACTTTTGAGTTTGATGACAAATGCAAGGAGGCATTTGATAAATTAAAGGAGCCTTCAACATCCCTACCAATGATTCAACCTTCAAATTAGAACCTCCCTTTTGAGATGATGTGTGATGCTAATGACTATGCAATGAGGGTAGTTATAAGACAAAGAGTGAGAAAAACTGCATATGCCATTTATTATGCTTCGAAAAATTTAAATTCAGCCCAACTAAATTATTCTATAATCAAAAAGAGCTTTTATCGATTATATTTTTCTTTAGAAAAATTTCGGTCATATTTTTTGGGTGCTATAGTTACTGTTTATTCTCATCATATAGTTTTCAAAAGTATGATTAAGTAGAGGCATTGACAATGCATTTTTATCGATACTTACAAAATTACTTTTTAAATTAATCATAGAATTAACACAAGGAACAAAATCAATGAAAAATGAAGGCAAAAATTAGTTCTCTATGGGAAGACATAGAGGTGATAGAGGAAGAATAAAAACTTATGCATCTTTTTTATCTGAAAAACCATAACTATTAGTGTATGTCCCACAACCAATTATAGAATGTACTCTAATTATCAATTATGATTTAGGTAGTGTCGTAATCCAACCTTATTTAATATTCGGTAGTTATAATGTCTTGCTATAGGCCGTTTATAACTTCTGAGTCTAAAAGAAGTTTGGGCCTACCGCAAATATTAAATAAGTCTATAGGGTCACACACCAAGTAGGCTGAACATTCAATAGGCCTAATTTGGATTTAGGCTTAGTCTAATTCGCGCTTAACCAGTTAAGGTTTTCCTATATATATAGACATATGGGTAATTGGAAGATGGATGGTCTTTTAATCACAACCCTAACACACATCTTCATCTAGAGAAAGAGAGGAATGAGATTGGTGTTAGCAGACCATGAGCATGATATTCAATCTTGAGTGTGTGTGGATATCGATAAAGATGCGGCGTTTAACTTGCTCTTTTCTAGCACTACCAATTCCTCTTTCTATTTCTGCTGCAAAAAAGACATAATCGATCTTGAACTTGGTTTTACTATTTATATAGATCTTGATATTTTGGACTTAAATTTGCAACATTTATTACTGTTAATTGTCTAAAAATCCCTTCAGTGGTATTAAAACCGCTTGTGTTCATTTCAGTTTTTGCATGTTAATCTCACATGTTTCAATTTTCATGTTGTTTTGAATTGTTCATAGTGTATATACGTGATATGCATGTGTGAGCCATTTCTTTGTTGATTCATATATGATATGAATTTGTTGCTTTGATTGGATTCATATGTGATGCTATTAAAATGAATAACCCTAATTTGATTAGGACCTATAAATCATGGATTACATGAGTTTAGTAATATGATTAACATGTATAAAGGAAGATTAATATGATTAATCTTAGCGATAATTCAGTATGATTGAATAAAGGGTTTTTTATTCACGGGACCACTGTTAAAGGTGCTACCTCTTGGACCTCATGAGGGGCACTGCCTCTCGACCCTATAAGGGGTGTGGCCCTTTGACCTTGCCAAATTTCGTACGTTATGTCAATGACATGTTTCTTACATTTGGTGTTTTATATGCTTTGATATATGATATCTTGTCTTGATTATGAATGGTGAATAGTATGGCCCCATAATTGTTTTATATTTTGGATACGGTCTGTGTATCATTATGTTTTTATGTAATAGTTAGATTATTACTAGTTTCAATTGTAGTATAGTACTTATCAAGTTAGTTGAAGAGCCAAATTGACTAGAGCATAGGTATGAAGATGGTGATCCATATGCTACAAAAAGTTCATATTAAAGATTAGATCTTCATAGTTTAGGGGTCATACTATATCCCATTATTATTGCTTTATTCATTTTTTACTTATAATTTTATTTATGCACGTATATATCAATTTCATAATCAACTTACTCCCTCAACAATATTACGTACTAATTGATGACTTTCCAATTCTACACCTATAAGGAATTGAATCGTTGGGTAACGGGCATGCCAAAACAAGGTGCACTTAATTATTTAAGTCCAACAAGATGGGTAACGGTTACCCGAAAGTGAGGATTGGTTTACTTAATATGGTTACTAAAACAATTTTGAACCTTGAGGCATATAGTTAGGAGTCGGGACGTAAGATGTCACTCAACAAATAAGAGTTGGGACGTAAGATGTCACTCAACAAATAAGAGTTATATATGATATAATTAGAAAATAGTTGCTTACCTAAATAACTAAGATTCAGGTGATGAGCCAAAGCTTACTTGGGTCTTGGTGAAATATGGATCTTGGACCACTATACTCATTTTTATGGACCTATGTTATATGGGTATAGTGGGAGCATCTTAATTGTTAAGAATTAGGCTTTATTAATGAATATGTCAATGAAACTTTGCATAATTTTTTTTGTAGATAATCATTACCACCAACATTTTATCTAGTTTTTCACTGTGATTTGTCCTTGAGAAGGACAAGTTGAATGGTTTAAATTTTATGGACTGGTATAGAAGTTAGAGAATTGTTCTCAAGAAGGACTATTTTCTTAAAAAGCCACTCCCTATATAGGCATCTCCTTATAATGCTCCCTATGTAGAAAGGAATGCTTATAAGAAGCATGAGGATGATGACCTTGATGTTAATTATCTCATGTTGGCAACATGAACTTAGATTTGCAAAAGAAGTTTGAGAACATTGGAGCCTATGAGATGATTACAAGCCTAAAAAATCTATTTCAAGAACAAACACGAATTAAGAGATATCAAACTATGAAGTCTCTCTTAGAATGCAAGCTAGCAAAAGGGAACCCAGTAAACCCACATGTCATAAAGATGATTAGCTTTGTTGAGAATTTGAAAAGATTGGGATTTCCTATAAGCCAAGAGTTGGCCACTGACATCATCCTTCAATCTCTACCAAATGGTTATGATACTTTTGTTATAAAATATAATATGCATAATCTACATAAATCTTTGACTGAGATGCATAGGATACTCAAGACTACTGAGAAGAACACTAAGAAGGACCCTACCCTTAAGGTCCTCATGTCTAAAAGGGGAAAGGTTTTAAGAAATAAGGCAATGATAATGGGAAGGACAAGGGTAAAGGTCCAATTAAGAATTAGAGCAAGCCCAAACTTAACCCTAAGACTAAGCCTGGTCCTTCTAATGATGATATGTGCCATTATTGTAATGAATCGGGTCACTGAAAGAGAAACTGTAAGAAATATTTGGAAAATATGAAGAAGAAGAAGAAGAAGGGTAATGACACTTCTACTTCAGGTATTTGTGTTATAGAAGTACATGTTGCTACTGCTAGTTCTTCATCTTGGGTATTGGATACTATTTATAGTTCTCACATTTGTGTAAATATGTAGGGACTATAAAGTAGTAAAACTTTGGCAAAGGGTGAAGTGGACCTGGGCATAGGCAATGGAACAAGAATAGTTGCTTTAGCTATAGGGACATTTCATTTATCTTTGCCTTCAGGCATGGTTTTAGAACTTAATAATTGCTATTATGTACCTGTTATAAGTAGGAAAATTATTTCTGTTTTATGTTTGAACATGAAAGTATTTGTTTTACAGTTAAGGACAATTGTATGTCATTTTCTCGTAATAACATATTTTATGGTAGCGGGCAATTAAAGAATGAACTTTATATATTCTAAATTTAGAAAGGCCTATTTATAACATAAATACTAAAAGGTTTAAATATAATGATTCGAATCTCACCTACCTTTGTCATTGTCATTTGGAACATATAAATAAGAAGCGCATACATAAGATCTATGATGATGGACTTTTAAACTCTTTTGATTTTGAATCATATGATATATGTGAATCCTGTTTATTGGGAAAAATGACTAAATGCCTTTTACTAGACACAGTACGAGGGCTAGTGATTTATTAACACTTATACGTATTGATGCATATGGACTATTAAAATCTACTGTTAAAGGAGGTTTTCATTACTTCATTACATTTACTGACAACCTCAATAGATATGGTTATGTTTATTTAATGAAACATAAATATTAATCTTCAAAAAGTTCAAGGAGTTTCAAAATAAAGTACAAAACTAACTTAACAAGTCAATAAAGCCCTTCGATCAGAGCGAGGTAGTGAATATTTGAGCCAATAGTTTGATGACCATCTTAAAGAGTGTGGAATAGTTTCACAACTTACTCTACCTGGAACACCAAAATGGAATGGTGTGTCTAAAAGGAGGAATTGAACATTATTTGATATGGTTTGATCTATGATGAGTCATGCAAATCTTCCATTTTCCTTTAAGGATATGCTCTTGAAACAGTTGCATTTACACTAAATAGAAGTCCATAAAAGGTGGTAGAAAAGACATTATATGAAACGTGGATGAGAAAGGTTCCTAGTTTATCTTTTCTAAAGATTTGGGGATGTGAAGCTCATGTTAAAATGTTAACATCTGATCAACTTGGATCCAAATCTAATAAATGCTTCTTCTTAGGGTCTCCTAAAGAAACTAAAGGGTATTACTTTTACTATCCCACCAAGAACAAAGTGTTTGTTGCTCAAAATGGTGTCTTTCTGGAGAGTGAATTTCTTTCTAAAGGAAGTAGTGGAAGTAAAGTACATGTTGAAGAAATTCAATAGTCATAGGAGAATGCTCCAACCCAAGAGGAGTCTCGTTCAAATTTATAAAGAGTTATAGAAACTACACCTATAACATCAACCCCATATAGGCCTAAAAGGGTTTGTCAAGAAACCATAAATTATGATTTCTTAGTGACGGAAAATTATGATCTATTACTAATAGAGAATGATGAACCTACATCCTATACGGAAGCAATGATGGGCCTTGACTCTAACAAATGACTTCAGGCCATGGAATGCAAAATGGAATCCATGTACTAAAACAAGGTATGGGTTTTAATTGACCTACTTGATGGTGTAAAAGACATTGAGTGTAAGTGGGTTTTCAAGAAGAAAGTTAACATGGATGGCAATGTATATGTATGTAAAGCACTATTAGTGGCTAAGGGTTTCAAGTAAATTTATGATATTGACTATGATAAAACCTATTCCCCAATTGTGATGCTTAATTCCATTTGCATCCTCCTAGTAATTGTTGCATACTATGATTATGAGATTTGGCAAATGGATATGAAAATAACTTTCCTTAATGGGAATTTGGAAGAGGATGTGTACATAACACAGCTTGAAGGTTTCATTTCTCCTAAAAAGTTAGGAAAATATGTAAGCTTTAACAATTCATTTATAGATTGAAGCAGGCTTCGCAGAGTTGGAATCTTCACTTTAATAAGGTAGTCAAGGAGTTTGGTTTCCTCATAAATGAAGAAGAACCTTATGTTTATATGAAGACTAGTGGGAGTGTAATTGTTTTCTTAATCTTGTATGTAGATGACATACTAGTCATTGGAAATGACATTCCTATGCTTCAATCTATGAAAGCTTGTTAGGATCAATGAAAGACTTAGACAAGGAAGCCTACATCTTGGGAATTAGAATCTATAGAGATAGATCGAGAAGGCTTATTGGACTAAGTCACAGCGCTTATATCGATAAAGTTTTGCACATATTCAATATACAAGAATTTAAGGAAGGCTTCTTACCTATATCACACGACATAATTTTAAGTAAGACTCGGTGCCCTTCGACAAAAGATGAGCAAGACCGCATAAGTAAGATCCCATATCCATCTACTATTTGATCCATCATGTATGCGATATTGTGTACTCTCGTGGACATTGCATATATATTGAACATGATGAGTAGATACCAGTTAGATCCAGGTGAAAGTCACCAGATAGCTGTTAAGAACATTCTTAAGTACTTGAGAAGAACTAGGGATATATTCTTGATCTATGGAGGTGAGGAAGAGCTCATTGTAAGTAATTACACTGATGCCAGCTTCCAATGAGACAAACATTACTTCCGATAACAGTCAAGATTTGTATTATGCTTGAATGGTGGGGCAGTACGTTGGAAGTATTCCAAGTAGGACACAGTTGCTAATTCTACAATAAAAGCTGAGTACATTGTTGCTTCAGAAGTAGCAAAAGAGGCTGTTTGGGGTAGAAATTCATCATTAAACTTGGTGTGGTTCCTAGCATTATGAATCTAGTATATCTTTATTATGATAATAATGGATCCATTGCCTAAGCTAAGGAACCAAAATCTCATTAGAAGACCAAAAACATACTTAGATGTTTTCATGTTATTCGACACATTGTTGAAAGATGTGATGTGAAGGTATGCAAAGGTGTCGACAAATCTTAATATAGCTGATTCGTTGACTCATCCTCTCTTACAGGCTAAGCATGATCATCAAACTAGAGCATTAGGAATTAGACATATAGATGTGTGATCATGTAAGAGAGAAATTTTAGGACATGTTGTTTTTAGATAATTCATTAATAATACCCATTTATTGTTTGTTGTGTTCATATTTAATAAAGTTATAAATACATTAGAATTATGATTCCATGAATAATGTGTATCTCACAATTGGCCATCAAGTGTGTGACTTGATCGTGAGACCTTATTGTAATATGGATACAATTATTCTAAAAGTCCCTAGTCAATATCATTAATGTAAGGGATAATAATGACTGTCCAGACTAGCATGTTGATTAACTGAAGACCATGTTTTATGGGTCACTAATATGGAGATATTAAGTTAATCACATGGGTTCATATTGGAGAACATGTAACTGGACCAACTAGCTATGAGAACACTTCAAAGATTGTTATATAAGTTTCATAAGTGGTTCTTATCACAGCTGTTAGTTTGTCACGATTTACTACATAAAGAATAGTTTGTTTTGACATTGTCAAACGTCAATCATAAAAGGTGATGATTTATATAACGGAAGCAATGAATGTGGATGAACAAGATGGAATTTGTCTCTCCTATATAACGGAAGAAAGATACCTCTGGGCCCCTCGATGAGTTAAAATTGAAAAATTGCATGATCATGTACAAACAAGGTGAATGTCAGTCTTTTGTTTCATAGTCTAACTCAAAGATCAAGAAACATGATCGATCTAATAAGGATGACATTAGTTCCTGCCTTATACTTAGTCGAGATATAATGAGATAAAGGAACTACATATGGATAATTGGTTCTTGTGCAAGTGGGAGATTATTAGTGTATACCCTATAAACCAATTATATATGTACTATAATTACCAGTTGTGATGTTAGTGTATGCCCTGTAAACCAATTATAAAATGTACTCTAATTATTAGTTATGATTCAGGTAGTGTCATATTATGACCTTACTTAATATTGGGTAGTTATAATGTCTTGCCAGAGGCCGCTTATAACTTGTGAGCCTAAAAGAAGTTTGGGCCTACTGCTAATGTTAAATAAGCCTACAGGGTCACACACCAAGCTGACTAAACATTCAATGGGCCTTATTTGGATTTGGGCCTAGTCTAATTCACGCTTAACTAGTTAGGGTTTTCCGATATATATAGATATATAGGAGATTAGAAGATGGATGGTTTTTTAATCACAACCCTAACACACATCTTCATCTAGAGAAAGAGAGGAACGAGATTGGTGCTAGCACATCATGAGCGTGATATTTAGTCTTGCATGTACATGGATAATGGTAGAGGCGCAACGTTTGACATGCTCTTTTTTGGCACTACCAATTCCTCTTCCTATTTTTGCTACAAAAAATGTATAACCGATCTTGAATTTGGTTTCAATATTTAAATGGATCTTGGTATTTCAAATTTAAATTTACGAATTTATTACTATTAATTGTTCGAAAATCCTTTAATAACAAGGATAGACTTTATGTTTCTTATTATAATAAAAAAACTCATGTTTGAAATCATTAGGGATAATTTTGTTCATTTATGGGGAGGCATCATGACAAAGCAAATATAACCAAAAACTCTAAGATGCTAGTAATTGGGGAGTTTTCTTGAACAAGTAAAACTAAGGTATTTTATTGTAAAGTATAAGTGTAGTTACTGATTTATAAGAAAATCAGTTCTATGAATCACCTCCACCTAAAAATTATGAGGGATGAGATTTAAATAAAGGAGTACAAGCAATTTCAACCATATGCTGATCTTTCCTTTCAATTACTTCATTTTTTTCCGAAGTTTAGGGAAACGATAGTTGATGGAAAATTCCCTTTTCTTGGAAAAAAAAGTGGTAAGTTATGAACAGCAAATTTCTTCCTCAGAATCAGGACTAAAAGTTTTTAATGATTTTTCCAAATTGTGTCTCAATCATATTAGCAAAAGCTTGTGCTATATTGGTAAGATCAGATTTAGCACGTAATAAAAAAGTCCATATGTAATGGTCAATAAATAGTGTAAAATATCGATGGCCTAATTGAGACAAAGATGGTGATGGTCCTCATAAATCAGTATGAATGAGATCAAAAGGTGCATTGACATAAGAACAACTAGGAGGGAAATGTAACTTGACAACTTTACCAAAAGAGCAACTTTCGCAATTGAAATTTCAAAACTCAATATCAACACTTAATAAACAAAAAATCATAATAAAATATGTTTTAAGTCTAATTGTATGATGGTGTCCAAGGCGTTGAAATTAAAGTCACCACTTTTTGTTACCAATCAAAAATCATTTAAAGAAGAAATAGAACAGTAAATGGAAAATAAGACCCATTATTTTTCAATGATAGTTTTTACAAGTAAAATAATAGTCTTTATTTACACCTTCCCGATCACCTTCCTGTTGTGAAGGTCCTATAATAAATAACCAATAGGAGAAAAGTTAACAAAACAATTTGATAAACCAATTGACCAATAAAAATTAATTTAGAAATTAAATTTAGGATATAAAGAGAATTAGAGAGAAAAAGATTTAGTGAAAGGAATGGCTCTTATCCCTTAGATAAGTAGGCATTCTCTATTATTAGTGATAATAAATTTCTTTTATAGATAAGGTTGAAATTTTGAAAAAAATTTGTTTATGATTTGACATATGATTCAAGGATGCATATTCAAAAAACTAAGTGTATTTTATTTGATAAACTAGTAACAAAAAAGGCAGAGGAAATGGCACTTAGGAGAGTTATTTATAAAGTAGATTGGATCATCTACTATATGTTCTCTTGATTAATGGGTTAATAGCTATTTAAAGGGCCACTACTAGTATGTTCTTCACCAAAACTAGCAGTGAAAGTACATATTAGTTTGATTTATTCCTTTGCAGAAGTCATCATTCAAGTATCATAAGCCCCTTCTTCTCATTGTAGTTTCATTCATTCCTCATATTGCGATGAGATTATACAAGTTTGATGCCGTTACAAAATCGACATTACATTTTGCCATAATCTCCACTTGATTGTTTTATGTGAGGCCTGCCACGATAAACTAAAAAAACATCATCTACAAAATTAACTTTAGCATCCAAAATAACTTACATTTGATCAGGCTTCTTCTCAAATAAGGTCACCTATAATTAAGTCAATATCTAATATTCCTCGATTAATTATGTTGGCCCTAGGCCCCTAGCATTCTCAAACTAGGGTCTGAGTTTCGTGATAAATTAAAGCACTCTACTTCTATCTTCTTTCTTCAGCTCTTGATAGGGTGAATTTCAACGAGAATTAATGACACCATATCTAATTCAGTCCATAATCTTAACAATTTAGAATAAAATGTTCTTATACACTATCATCTTGCTTGAGCTTAAAATCGTATGCTCAAGTTTAAATTGTCTAGCCTAGTTTCTTTGGTATTATACTTTCTTGAGGTGATCCCATACTGCACTGGCAGTACAAAAAGACCTCAAACTTAAAGAAATATCTTTCGAGATAGAATTTAGAATACAAGTAACAATTTTAGCATTATTTGCTTTCTATGTTGCTTTTTCTTTATTATTAGTTTATTCTTTCAATGATCCATCTAAAATTCTAGATAATTCTTTCCCTTTTATGTACATCCGAAAATGAAGCTCCCAAAGAGGATAGTGCCTCCCATTGAAGTTAACATAAATAATATCAAAATTTTCAAACTCCATGAGATTATAAAAGATAAATTTTAGGATGCACTTGAAAATTTTTTTAAGCTAAAGACGTGTACTGAAAACCACAAATAATTGTGTGCAGTAGTAGAGAAACAAAGTGAAGCTAGATTTTTTTTTTACTAAAACAAAAGAACTTTGAATTTTTATGGCTTTAATACCATGAAAATCATACAAAGATATTGAGAGTCGAAAATTTGTGAAATGAAGAATTATATCTCCTTTACAGGTGTGCAACATATTGTATACAAAATAAAAATCTATAAAAAATACTAGATCAAGAAAAATATAAAATGCATGATTATAGGAACCAATTATGGAACTAATAATGTTCCATAATTAGTGGCTTTAATTATATACAAGATTTAAGGTTAAATTATGGTTAACATATTACCCTTTTTACTTCATAAATTGTTTCATATCATGATAAATAAAAAAAATTCTTATGCTATATGAAAATTATACCTCGTTAGATGTTAATCTTTTGTTGATTCTTTTGTAGCAAAAGTATGATCTTAACATATCAGTGCATTGCTAAAAAAATATCATTATTAGGTAACTTCAAACATTTGAGAAACTACTAATAAACTCTAGAGTTAGTGATTCCTTCACATACTTTCCTTGTTTTGATCTGTTTTAATACTTCTTGCATGCATAGGATATGTTTTTAGGTTGGTTTTAAGGCCTTCTAGTCGAACCCAATATCTCATATAATTATTTGTTAACTTGTTTCAAATATTCAATTTTCTTAAAGTCTGTAACATATTTTATTTTTTATTATGATCTTCTTAGTTTTCTTTCTTTCCTTGTATATGTCATTAAGAAAAAGAAGTACAAAGTTATAATTGTTTTTAAGAATAGGCCTTTCATAATCGCAACCTACTATATTGGGACGAGTATGTTAACATCAAATAGAAATAGATAAATAATGTTATGTTAAAAGAGTAAAAAGATTGCTTGAACTTTGTCCATTTTTACCAGAAAAGAACAATCATAATTATTTTGATATGTTAATAAGATCAATACCTTGAATAATTAATGGTCTTTTCTTTTTGTACTTTTTTAACTATATAACATTTGGTTTAATCCATGCTCTTGCAAGATGCGGAATATTTTCAATTTGGAGATCTTCACCTTTTTCCTAACAACATTCAAGGCAAGAAACTCTAGACATAAAACCATTTTCTAGCTATAAAAATTCTGTTTCTCATTCATTTTTTGGTAGTAAAACGTCTTACTGCCTTTTTCTTTTTTTCATGAACTTATTTCTTCTAATATCATTCACATTTTTTTACTACTAACAGGAGTTTTTGTTATTTACACACAAAATGAAGTCGGGGACATTCAATGATATATATGTTTCTTTTTTATGAATTGATTGGCTTAAAATTTTGCATAATTATTAATCGTGCTAGTATGATTGATTCTTATTTTGTATTTGTTTTCAACCATTAAAGATTTGATTTCTAAATTGTTGTAGTACTTTTGCATTATATAGCTCTCTTTACATTCTAAATTGTTTAAATTTGTGATGAATAGAAATTTTTTTCTTGTTTTATATGAAAGCTATGCCTTGTTAAATGTTAATATTTTGTTGATTGCTTTTATAAGAGACATATATTCTTAAGATTTCATATATTATAGTAACTTACAATGTTTGGAAAATTATGAATAGGTTTACAATTCATGTTTTATTAATTTTCTTTTCTTGTTTTGATCTGTTAAAATACTTATGGCAAGTAAGGGAAATATTTAGGGCCTTTAGTAAGATCCAATATTTCATCTAATTTTTTAACATATTTTGAATATTTGATTTTCTTAGAGCCCATAACTTATTTTATCATTTTATTTGGTCTTCGTTTATTAAATTAGTTACAAATTCAACGTTTTTTTAAAAAAGAAATAAAATTAATTAATAAAGAAAAACAAGTCATACAAGCTTAAAAAAATAAGAGGGAGTACCCCTATCTACCTTACCTTTGAAGGCAAAGCATTAAGAATAAAAAAACAAAGTGAAAATAAATGTAGAAAAGTTACGTTAAAGATGTAGTGTATTTAAACTACACGTCAAATGAAGGTTCTTCGTTAAAATGAGTTCCTAGACTTCAGTTGTAACACCCCATTACCCTAGAGTACGCACCGGGACGCCCGTAGGTCATTCCGACACATATCCTAAGATTAGGGAGCGCTACGTGCAATCACTACAACTCCACATGGCATCACATACATTTAAATAATAATACCAGTAAATGTAAATCACAAGATTTTTAAAAATCAAAATCCTTCCTCTTTCATTTATTTGGTATTAAATCCGACCCGTATCCACTTTTTTGTGTTTAATTTGGCCATCCGACCTCCGATTGAGCCGATTTTTGAAGCGTCGGCTTTCTAAAAATATTCTCTACCTCTCTATACCAAATTTAGGATTTTTCAGTGATCATAGGAGAAATTAATATTGAAACCCTAAAATGGTCCGATTAGGGTTACATTCGGATGATGGAGTCTCTCTTTCAAAGAGTTTTTAACACATAACATAAGAAGACAAGAAGAAGAAGGAGTAGTGTCGTGGATGAGTAGTCAAAAATTAGGTTTTTAATAGTTTAAATAT
>JANQBM010000008.1:35734813-35763710 GCA_025594535.1 Erythroxylum domingense
ACTAATTTTAATTTAACTTAATTTAATTGGAAAATATTAAAATTCATAGATATTATTTATGATTAGATGATAATATAGTTGGTTTGAAATAATAATCTAAATATAGAAAATGTCTTATTTGTCAATTATGTGCAAATATCACAAAAAAAATTATAAATAACTATCAAATATTATGAAAAAGATTACGAAGGCATGTGCTAATTTGTGGAAAGAGTGATCTGATCGATTCACCCTAATCACATAATTATTTAAAATTTTATAAATAAAAAGTATAATTACTTTTAAACCTTTCTAAATCATATAATATATTATGTGAAATGAGTTTCAGACTAAATTTTCTCCTCTAAGTGCTTAATGACTAGCAGTAGTGAAATGCTTATTAGACTATATAAGCCAACATACTTACAGAAGTTGCTTATAAGATTAATTCACTTGCTAATGTTCAATTCAAATTTTCTTGATTTTTCAACTTGTAAATTCCAATTCTCTTCAATTATTCTAATCATTTCACATCTTCATTAAATTTATTTTAATTAAATCTTAAGTTAAGTTCACATATTTTTACTTGACACATTTTCAATAAAATGTTCTGCCTTACTATTAAGCTAATGTTACCAAAAAGGAAAGATACTTATAGCATGTAGTCCTAAGATGTTAAAAAATTGAATTAATCATATAAACATAATGTCATAATTAATATCGGACTCATTTATTAATTTTGGGCTAATTCCCGACAAATAATAACGTAAATCCAGTTTCTTCGAGGCTTCTTGCTTGTTGACGAACGGATGCCGTCTTTTAATAAAACCAACAAAAGGAATAGCTAAGTCACGTAACACCCTTTACATGAATTTCGGAACGAAACAAAGACAAATGGGAAATGTGGTTAATGCGTGTGTTATTTTTTTATGTATACATGTAAGTGTAGAATAAAAATACCATTAAGCTAACTGTGATATTTTCGTTTAGTGCACTTGGGAGAAAGCGAGAGGAAAGAGCGGGCCTTACAGGGAAGAGTTACTCCTACCAGTCTTTATTGTACATTTTACTTCTCTCGCCACATTGTCTTAAAACCAACGACTTCTCCCACATGTGTTAGCTCATAGGTTTAGCTTCTTTATCCTTCTACTTCGTCAAAGCCTTTCTCTTTATTGTTTAATATTTGTTGTTGTTGTTATCGTTGTAATTTTTCTTTTTCTTTTTCTCTTTTTTGGTTAAAGAGTTATTTGCATGCTCGCAAACCACATTCTCACACCACAAACACTCACACTGCGACTTGCTTTTTGTTCTGTTCATAATTCCCCTGCATGTTACGACCCATTAGTGCTTTCTTCATAACTTCTTGATCTTTCTGTGCCTGTGGTAAGTATTTTTGCGTCTTCGATAATGGGTATTGGTTTTCATGTGGATTCTAATTGATTGTGTTATGGGTCTTTCAGCTGGATTGATACTAGTCTTTGAAGCACTATGGGTCCTATAAGAGGTCAGAAGAAAAGAAAAAGAACTGAAAAAAGGATTGAAGAAAACGCTTCTGGTTCTGGGTCCACTGAGAAGGAAGCGTCTGCGGAGTGGTGGGATGATTTCTCTAAGCGGATTAATGGTATGTTGTTCTCATAAAATTTCACTTCTTTGCTTTCTGTATTTTCATTTTAAATTTACTTGTTTTTTCTTCTTCTGTTAGATGTTTTTGTTCAAAATGCTCGCATCTCTGTGTTGATCACTCATTTTATGATGGAATATGCAGTTTATCATCTATGTCTGGCTGAATTTAGTTCACGATTTAAATTTAACTCATTAATTTGATTGGCTTTAAGTTTCAGCAAATGTTCAAGGTCTAAGTTAATGCATTGCAAAAGGAGATCCCTAATCTGATACTTCAGTCTTCCTTGTTACCTAACTTTCTGGTGCTCTCTTATTGAATACGAAAGAAGAAAAAAATTTACCAGTGTTACTTTTTCCTGCTCACGTCTTTGAAATGATTAGCTTCGTTGAAATATGAGAACCCTATTGATATAGCTATATAATATATCAGTAAAACTGGTTGGAGAAAGATAACTCCTTGTTGAGCGCTTCAGCATATTTTTGACAGGAAAAATAAGAGATTAGTCGAAACCAAAACTTTGACGTGGGGGTAATAAATTAATACAATTTCTATCCGTACTCCTCTTATATGTAGCGATCTAGATGTTTAGCTACTCCGTTATATGAGAACTGCTAATATGGTTCATTTTTATTCTTTGAAAGGCCAAAAACCTTGTCCAGGATTGGATAGCCGTAAGTTTGTCTTATAAGCTGAGTTCTCTAGAAACTCATGTTTGGTGTTTCATATCCATTTTTTCCCATCCTGGAATGAGAAATCTGTTGACTGGAGAAACAGGTGAACTGCTCTTACCAAAGTCAAGTAGAAAAAGTTTGTGCCAATAGTTAGTTTAGGCCTCATATATTTATTGTCGCCAAAAATTGAACAGATAGTACCATTTCAGCTTTTGTACATGAAACCTGTTATGTTTCTAATCTTTTCCTGTCATTTAATGAGCAAATGGTTAAGAGAGCCTCCTCTGCTACAAATGCAGTTTCAGTTTCTTGGTTGAGGACAAAATAACTTTAAACTCTGGTTCATTTACTTATGAGGTTGTAAACAAAAGCTTTTAAAAATGGATTTCTAGTTCCAATGGTTCACTTTAGTCAACCATCAATGGATCAATATTAATACGGGTGGAATGACTTTGCTTTTAATCTGGATTTTGTCAATCAATTAGCTACTATATTCTGAGGGGTTGGAAGATAACAAAAAAAAGGAAAAAAGAAAAAGAAGAAAGGGGTAGGCTTCTAAGTTTCCATTCAATGCATCTGAACTAAGTTCCGATGTTAGCTTTATGAGCTAGAACTTCATTCTTACATAAATAATCCTCTTGAAAAGCCATGGTGGACCACATGTTCCATGACTACTATGGAGCTTGAAGCTTTAGGTTCGTGCTCAATATCATTTGATTGAATAGTTTGACACATCTCTCGAGATATTGCACATAAAGAAATTTCCAAACTCTTCAGTCAGAACATAGGTAATAGTATCCTGATCAAACTGCTGACAAAGGAGATGAGCAAAACAGGGAGTCTACTGGATGGAATTTAACTAGCAGAGGCTCTTGGAACAGCTGGAGTAAGAAGTTCCCAAGTGAAGTTTCAGGGTGTGTCCATCCAAAGATTTTACTCACCCAGTAGTGAAATCCTGCAAATAAAGCAAAAACGATTCCCAAAGTATATAATGGAAATTTGCAACCATATAATAAGTATCATGTAGAGAAATGTCTAGCCTTAGAGTGGAATTGAAAGACTACTTCTTGATGATTTAATCAGTTTTTACTTTAGAGTATCATAAGAAAAAGAGAGGTGAAACTGACAGTGCTTTTTGCCACGTATCATATTACATTGGCGATGATGCAGGAAGTAGCACGTACAGTGACTCAGAGGTGGGCCCCAGATCGTCCTATTTAACAATATAATTTTAAGAAAATCTCGTTCCTTCCAGGTTAGAGAAGCACATATGAGCTAAGCTACCCTAACATTCTCCAACATACTTACTAGGTTGGTGCTAGATTCATATATTTTGTTTAAAGAGATCCCCCTTGTAAACAACACTTGATTCAACTGGGCATGAACACAAGCATTTGAGGCTGTTCTGGAAGATATATCTGAAATGTTGTCTTATCTAATTATAATGTGCTGCTGTAGGTTTCTTCATGACCTCCTGCACCTGATATCTGTCCTCTATATGAATAAGCCTATGCATATATGAAGGTCTATTATAGGTCCCTGATACCACTATTTAGCTTTTGCTTCTGTAAAGTTCCAGGACATCTTCCTTTCTGCTATTCTTCATATGAGATGGTGGGTTCAAAAGATTGTTTATCTGATTGATGTCTATATATGTACGTGGAAGAATGAGATTATGGACATCATACAAATTCTAAGAAAATGTTCAAGTACCCATAGAGCTTAATCGCAATATTTTCTGCTGATTGTTGTACCTGCAGGTCTTCACTCTCCACCTAAGTGTTTGGACAAGTTCAAGTATCTCTTCAACATTTCAAGGAGAACCTTCAACTACATATGCTCACTTGTGGAGGAAGATATGACGTCCAAGTCAAGGGAATTTATTTTTCTAAATGGGAAGCCTTTATCATTGCATGACCAAGTTGCAGTAGCTTTGAGAAGGCTGGCTTCTGGTGATTCATTAGTCACAATTGCCGATTCCTTTGGGCTGAATCACTCAACTGTTTCACAAGTGACCTGGCGTTTTGTGGAGTCCATGGAAGAAAGGGGGCTTCACCACTTACGGTGGCCATCTGGTGAATCAGAAATATTGGAAATAAAATCCAAGTTTGAGAAAATACTAGGCCTTCCAAATTGCTGTGGCGTGCTTGATACCACTCACATCACAATGCTATTGTCATCATCAGACCCTGCAAGTAATGCATGGCTAGATAAAGAGAAAAACCATAGCATGGTCTTGCAGGCTATTGTAGATGCTCAAAGGAGATTCCGGGACATTGTCACTGGATGGCCTGGAAAATTGGAGGACTCGGTGGTATTTCAAAGTTCGAACTTCTACAAACTGTGTGAGAAAGGGGAGAGGTTAAATGGAAGAACATTTCAACTTTCGGAAGGATCTGAAATAAGGGAATACATAATTGGAGATGCAGCATTTCCTCTTCTTCCCTACCTCATTGTTCCCTATGATGGGACAGAACTCCCAGAGTCTAGGACCGAGTTCAATAAGCGGCTTTCTACAGCTCAGATGGTAGCCCAGAGAGCATTTGCAAGTTTGAAGGAAACGTGGAAAATCATTAAAGGGGTTATGTGGAGACCTGACAGACATAGGTTGCCAAGGATTATTCTTGTCTGCTGCTTGCTTCATAACATTGTTATTGACTTGGAAGATGAGGAACAGGATCATATGTCGTCAATTCATGATCATGACCCCGGCTACAAGCAACAGATTTGTGGATCTAGTGACATGAAAGGTGTGTCTCTTAGAGATAAGCTGTCTCGCTACTTGTCTGGCAGATTGCCACCATGACCACTTGGGTTTCAAAACGCTCAATCTTCACCAAACTGCTTAGCATAACTGGTAAATTGTATTTGCATCGTAGAAGGGTCATAAAGGTACCAGTTACTCTGTTTGTCTTAACTCTAAGTTGTAAACAATTTGCTCAACAGGCATATTGCTCGGGATTACTCTAGAAGACATGAAGTAAAAGCTTACAAAACCTGGTGAGATGTGTTTTAACATTTGCAAAGTTGAAGTAATTAATTAAGAGTTTAATTTGAATACGACCCGCATAAAATTGTCAGTGGAATTCCGGACTTACTAAACTTTGGCTTGAGACCAAAACAGATGCTTAGATTATGGAAGTACTTTGTTGACTCCAGAAGTGATTACTCTGTGCTTCCCTGGTTTTCTTAATTTTCTCTCTTGGGATGAATCTATGGTATCTTGTACATCAATTGTGTCCTTTTCCCACAAAAACAGGAAATTTACACCTTTACTTCGCTATTTAGAGGCTTAATGATGCATGGCTATAATGAAGAGAAGCCTTTTGACTCCCCAGATCCTGCCCTTATTGATGTTGGTTGTAGAAACAATTAACTAGTGTATCTACTTCATAATCTGCTTAAACGTAACAACCGGTGACCTATTCAATAAGCCTTTGTTAGTGTTTAAAGACGACTGATTAGCCTTACTTCATTACAGTAGTATGTTCCCCTCCTCCTTTGTTGCCGACTTGATCCTTGGTGCAGCTTGGAAACCAAAAATGAGGTACTCCCTGGAGCAGCTAAGGATATAAGCAACGTACTAAAAATCAAACCGGTAAGGAGAAGTTTAAGATTTAAAATTCAACACATGAAATCGATATGCATGACGAAGTACGCAAAATTATAATATAGAAATAAAATATTTTATTAAAATAAAATCAATTAATAGCAATTTTAATAATTCTAGATCAAACTGAATATAATATAAATTTTTTAAATAAAAATAACTACCAAAATTATATTTTTAAAGGAAGATGTGCTTCACTTTTTAAATTTTTAACATTACCTAAGGGGTTATAGACTAAGTTTTCATCCAAATATCTGCATCAAGGCTTTCTGATGGATTTAAATAAACTATAAAATATTAATGTATATAATTATTTTTAATTATAACACATTACAGTTTTACTCTTTAATATTTCCAAAAATAAAGTATCAACTGGTTATAAATAAATATTCTTAATTCATTCATAACAAAAAGTTTTCTTTTCATAAATTGTCGTTTCACGTTTACCATAATCGAGATCAAGAGATAGTTCTTTTACGATCTACAAATTAGTATGCTCAGTACAATTAATAGCAATTGAATTATATATTCTCTTCTTACTAAACATTATGAATATATAATAAAATTTATGAAATTAATAATAAGGAGTATAATTACTAGAAAATAAAATTTAATTAATAAATACCTATTCTTCATCTTCAAATTATAAGTACAATAAACAGGATCATTAAGTCTTTAATGATCTAAATGATTTCATTTTGTCATATGAATGATTAAAGATACTCCAGTTATGTTCATAACATGATGTAAAAGTTGCTTGAGTGACTAATTTAATAGTAAATTTTTTTTAATATTGGAGCACTCGTACTAAATAATTTCAATTACTCATCTGTGTTTTAAATTAAGAATTATAATAAAATGTAAAATATATTATTAATAAGCAAAGATGCCTTTGCATTTGATCACATTAAAAATACCACCCAATATGCACCAATATATAAATAATAAATATTGAAAAGGTAAGCTAAGTGGATCCTTTGAATAAGATGTTTATTTTATTGTTAGACAAAAAATTTTGTTTATGCCTGGTATAATTTTTCCTTTCCTTTAAAAATATTCATAAATTATGGCTTTTAATCTTAGTCAATAATTCTTAATAACCTCTTAAGTGGAGCCATAATCTTCACAATAATCAAGCAAGTATCGCAAATTTTATTAACTAGAATAATGGTATAAACTTCTTCTCCTTTTACATCCTTTGATAACTTATGACTTAAAAAATATTTATTTTTCATTAATATTTGAAGTACTTATTTATGATCATGAACACTTTTCAAAGTTATAAAAAGTTGCAAATTTGATAACAGGAAGATTCACAATGCTCAACCCAATCGTTTTGAATTTATAACTATTTTTGATGTTTGTATCCTGTCAAAAATTGTACTAAAGATCACTAGACAAGTATGCTTTCATTTTTATAGTATAGCTTAGGTTAATACGATTGTTGATTCTATGAGAATTATAATTACTAGTACTAATCATATTTCTATTATCTAATTTAATAAAACAAATGATTAAATTAGATGAAAAAGAATTAACTAAACTAATATGAAGTGTCAAACTGAAGCAATGAACAAGATGGATGCAACCAATAAATAAACAAGGTCTATACCCTTTAAAACCTTTTTATACTTAGATTTATCTTAGTTCAATAATTAATTATAGTTTCATTTTATCATTATTTTCTTTTATGTCTATTTTTATTTTTATTAATTTATTATTTTAATATGTATAGTTTACTGAATTTTTATTTTATTATTTATAGAGTTTTTTTATATAGATCTATATAAAATAGTCTCTTTACCAGTTAAGGGTAAGATTGCGTATTTTATACCTCTCCAAACCTCACATTTTAGCAGAACTTCTATTGGATTGTTGTTGTTGTAATTTAGTGAACTAGTAGAAACTCTAAAGTTACAACTATATTCTTTCTCAAGACATACAACGTCTATCCTTAATTTGATTACCTGAAATCTCTTTTTAATCAAAACCGCTATGAACATTGTAACTTGTTTTATGAATTTTCATGATAGATTTTGACTCTAACACAAAAGATTTTTATGTTCCTATTGATAGGTGTTGATCACCATCATGCCCTTAGCATGATTTAAGAGCAGGTAACTTGTGTTGTACTGATTTATACCTAATTTTGTTTGTATTTTGTTCATAAACCCTTTTCTAGCTCTCCCATGAAGAATGAATGAATTCATGCAAGCTTGAGTTGATTTAGAATGATTTTGAGATATTTTAGAGGAAAGAATCAAAATATGGCACCAATAAGAGACCCAACAAGGGGCTTTTACAACTAGTGTTCTATGTTGTTTCATTTTGTTTTCGGTGAAAGCAATACAGGACCAATATGAGATCATATTAGACCTGGGTTCATGAAATAAAAGGAGGAAAAATAGAAGAAAGAAGGGAGAGACATACGGGAGGACCAAAAATCAAACTCTAGGTCAAAGAAACTTGAGAGCACATTAAAGACAAAACAATCTTAGAGGAAAGAATGACTACGTTAAGATCGACCAAGAAGGGTCAAAATTTAAGAGCCATGAGCTTATTCTTATCTCTTGTTTCTTTATTGGTTTTTATGGATTATCTTTTTTTTATTATGTACTAAGTTAGGATATAACTTTAGATATTATGAATCCTAGAATTATATTTTGAATTGATTTCTTTATTTGAATGAAAGATTATATATTTTTAAGATTTATCCATATTTTTATAATTGAGAGAATTAAAGAAATGAAGGTTAAAGATTCAATTATTTGATTAATGTATTGATATCCACGAGATCAAATGTAATGTTAAATCACACGTGGATGAAGAGGGTTGAGTACAAGTTACTTAGAGAGAACTACGAGATCTTTCTAATTTAGGGTGAAACTTATATCAGGAAATCATAAATCAAGTTCATTCATTCTTAGGGTTTCAATTAAAAAGAGATTTCAATCAATTAACTTAAGAATGTTTATTATATTTCTCAAAAGAGAATATAGTCATAAATTAGAAATTACTATCAATCCAAGTATCTAGGATTAATTATTAAATCAAGATAAATTCAAGCATAATAAAGTTTAAAGGGAATTCTATATATAGGTCTTATTAATATATTTATAGATATCCTTATTTATTGTCTTGGATAATTAAATCTTGTTTAGATTGGTTTAGTCTTCTTTTTCAATTTAATCACTCGTTTATTTGGATTAGATAATAGAAAGATAGTTAGTACTAGTAATCACAATCCTCATGAGGTGACCTAAATAATCGTCAATGTTAACTACAACTATATTTTGCACTTACAATTAAAACATACATCACCTATCTCTATAAAACTCTTATTATCCATACCATGATTGATTCGTACATATGATTTCTTAACCATATATATGAAATCTGAAAATGAATCAAAACTCTAGCATATTTCAATTTAACACAATATAAACATGAATAATTCACAATAAAACTTAGGTCTTTATTGAATCAAGAAATCAATCCAAACAAATAGCTCTAAGATTCATTTGTTTAAGTTCTATACTTCAATTAAATTATCCTTAAGAAAAGAAAATAAAAAATGAACAAGAAAAAAACACAAAACAAAAGAGCTTATTATCATGGATCTTGAATCTTGATATTCTTGATTGAATCTTGATGGAACTTCTTTTTTTTAATCCAATATTACTTTATCCTTGTGTTATGAATCTCCAATTCAACCCCTATTAACTAGTCTCAAGTCTTTCCAAATACTCTCTTTTTTTCCTTTGTGTCCCTTTTCTTTTTATCTTAAGAAAACTAAAAAAAATTCCTTTGTGTTGTTAACCCATATTGGTATTTTCTTTTACATAAATTAGGACTATGTCGCGCATTTAAGGATTCATTTTATGAACATGGTTCTTGAATGCATGAAAACAAATTCACGTTTGAGTTGTATTTTGGAACATGGATCCCTATTTGACATGTATTCTTTATGTGGAAAATTTTCCTAAGAAGCATAATGATCCAGTTGCATACGTGATGTAAAATATGAAATCATATTTGTCCTGTGTCTTAAACATGAGTCCATATTCAACTTATCTTCCATTAAAATTATGTCAAAACTTCTCCAACTTGGATCTAAATTACCTTATCCATTCTTTCTTTATTGGAGAGATAAAACAAGGTCTATAGATAAAATATAAGCCATATTAAGTACCCAATCCTATAGAAATTATACTATCTTGTTTTCTCATACTAAAGGTTAGAACTCTAGAATATTGTAAATAAGAAGTAGCATTGAGAAATTAGGAAATGCATTTCATGCTCATGCATATCATTAGCATACACACACGTCATTATTGATTTGTGTACAAATTACAAAGACTTTACATGCACTCATTTGACATATTCTGAGATATAAATAATTTTTAAAGTGATTATAATGTGAATAGTCAATAGTGAATATTATGTCTTGATTTTTGGTTTGGTGAGTATAATTATTGATTTAGAATTTATTTGTTAAATTTGGGAGATTTCTAAAATTATGGGTATTTTTAGACTAGGAAAAATGTCAAGTGGCAAGACAAATTGATAAATAGAAGTAGAAATAAGTGATAAATGGTAGTAGAAATAATTGACAACTGGCTTTAAGATTTATTGATAATTGACATTGAAAATTAGGAGACAATTGGATTAGAAATAGGGTAACAAATGGACTAGTTATAAAAAGGGCCAAATGGAACTATGGGAAGGTGACAAATGGCAAGCGACAAGTGTTACTACCACTCACTACCCATCCCTCACAATTCTCTCATTTGAAAGACCAACTCTTTATTATCTTTTAATTTTATTTCATGCTTTCGTCTTTTTCATTACTTTCTTTTCTTCTTCTCCATCTCACGACACTCTCTTCTCACCCTCTCAACGTTAACCCTTGCTCTCATCCTTCACTTGCTACTTCCATTTCTCGTTGTCTTCATTTGTTGATAAAAACCCAGCTTATTCTTCTTGGATGTTGATGATCGTGTGATGCTTTGGAGTTAGGGTTTATGTGATTTTGAAGAAGCTTAAAGTTAATCAAGTAAGTTAACATCTAACTTTATGGGTTGTTTAAATATAAACATAATGATAGTTTAAAAGTGAAATGATCATGATAGTGGAGTTAAATATATGTTGAACGTGGAAGAAGAAATGGGAATATTCATGGGTTGTTTAAATAAAAGAATTTATGATGATCATTAGGAATAGATTGAAGGTGTAAATGGAGTTGATTTTATGCTAAATCATGGATGAATGTATGGACATGTTTGATGTTGTGTTTTTGTGTTTGTGATCAATAATAGATTATATATTATTTTAAAGATAAATTGATATTAAAAATGGTGACGAATGAGTGATAAACGTTGATGAATAAATGTATGTGTTTATGTCCAGTTTTGTGTTAATGATGAGTGCAGAAAAGTGATGAATGAATATGTATGTTGTGTCCTTATTTTGAGAATATGAAAACCATAAGTTATAAGTTGTTATATAGAGGAAATAGGTTATGAATTAAGGATATAATGAAGGTGAAATTTATGTTTAAGAAAGATGTTAAGTAATGTTCTTGAAATGAGAAGAAGTAAGAATTTGGTGTAATAAAGAATAATAATGATATGTTCTGTTTTTGTATGATTGATGAACCTTAAGTTATGAGTTGTCTTATAAATGGCATTGAGATGAAATTGAGATTATAAAGTCTAAATAATGAATTATGGAGATGATTTGTTTGATGTATTATGAAAAAGATAAAGTACAGAAAGAGTTAGGATTTCATGAATGAATGGGAATAAATAAATGATGATGAATCAATTAAGTAGAGTTTTGAGAGTTTTAATGCAATCAATATGGTATATAGATTAGCATAAAGTGAAGTTGCATTAATGAGTATAAATTCTGGAAAAACTTGAAGGGTAAATAATGTTTTAAGTAGGTGAATTGCGTAGAGAAATGGGGAAACAGGAACAGGGCATGATCGTGGCATAGTCCCGACAATCGTGGCTTGGCAAATTTGAGGTTCTCGTAGCCCTCACCCCACGACCGTGGCCAGTTTCATGAGCTTCTTGAAGTAAATCACAAGTTAATATAGAATTCACATACAATATATGAAATACACAAGAAGGGGGTTGAATTGTGTATACTTTTTGTGAATACAAAATCTTTAATATTTTTTTATAAGAACTTCTTTAACTTGTTAAAAGAATATCACAAAAGTTATAAGAAAATTGTTATGTAGTTAAATCGCAAATAAATTCTATATACTTGTTTAAAAACAAAATAGAATTGAGTAAAAGGATAGAAGATAGACAATGCGATTTTTATACTGATTCACCCCAAATCGTGAGCTACGTCTAGTCCTCAGAATTCGTCTGAGTTTTCACTATACTTTGACAAATTTACAAGTATTCTTTCTTCCCTTCCAGAGCCTCTTCAGGTCTCTTACACCAAGTATTCTTTCTGCTATCTTAGCCTCTCCAGGCTCTTAGCCTTTTCTTTCTCTCACTAGAAAGATATTGTGAGCTTTTGTTACAGTAGGGTTAGCTCTATTGTATCACACTATAGAATTTTTTCTTCTCTAAGTATACACTTGAAAGCTCAAAAGTTGTAAGATTCGTAAGATCGTTCAAGCTTCGACTATGACTAGTATTTATAGCCTAAGTCTCTAATTGCTTCTTGATTCTTGATAGCTGCTTCTTGAATCTTGATAACCGTTATTTAGTTGAGTTCTGTAACTAACTCCAACTAACTAACCGTCCGACGTACTAGCGTATCTTCTTCTTTGTATTATTTGTGTTTTTCTTCTTTTGTATTTTCTGCTTCTTTTGTGTTTATACTTCTTCTTTGTTTTGCTTCTTCTGTATCTGTGCTTCTTCTGTGTTTTGCACTTCTTCTTTGTTTTACACTTCTTCTGTGTTTTACTTCAACTTTATCTTCTGTTTCTTCTTTGTTTTTCTATTCTTTTGTATTTTCTACTTCTTCTGTCCTTTCCGCTTCTTCTGTATTTTGCTTTCTTCTGTGTTCTTCACTTCTTCTGTGTTTTTGACTTCTTCTGTGTTTTGCGCTTCTTCTGTGTTTTTTACTTCTTCTGTATTTTGTACTTCTGTACACTTAACACACTTATCAAAATTGTTCATTTATTTCTAACATTATTATTATTTGATTGTTATCAAAATTAATCATCATGAAATCCTCTTGACTTTAACACTTATATCACTATCATGGAAAGGTACCCCAAGATCATGGGCAGGCATAAAGAGAGAAATGTTGTCTTTTAAGTGACGTTTGAAACAATTAATGCTAAAGTACTTTGTTATAATGTATTTAGGCTTGAATGAGGCCTATAATGAACCCAGTTTGATGATGAATTAGGTGATTAAAGTGAGTAAGGTGTATTAAGTATAAAAGAATGATTGAATGATGATATTAAATGATCACGAGAAGTGAATTAAGGAAATACACACAGAATAGTCAAATTAAGCATGCATTACACATGATACATATATATATATATATATATATATATATATGAATGTTTATTGATTGTGCAAATTAGTAATGTGTGTAAATGTATATTGCATGATATAGAAGCGCAAATAGAACGATCGCATCTAGACATTGCCAGGACATCGAGGCAATAGCTACCTAGAACATATTGTGAGTAACTTCGATGTTCTCACTAGACTTGATTGTAATTGCTTAAATTTCAATTATTAAATTGATAACCGTATGTATGTGATAATTCCGAACATTAATGGTCTGAGGAGTTCGATAATTGGGAATGTTTTGGAAGTACTTCATTGAATGTGAATGAGAAAGAAATAAGTGTACTCAATATGATTGTTGAATGCTGAACTTAAGTCTGATGAAAATGTAAAAGTGAGGGTACATGATAAATGAAAGTGAATGATTGCATATGACGTGATAATTGTTGTATTTCATTACATGATATGCATGATCAGATAAAGGTAGTTGTGACTGGAATAGCTAGTGAAAAAGAGTTTAAAGCTCAGAATATGTATAAGAGTCATAGGCTCATTAGTAAAATGAACCCAATATTCACAATAGATATAGGACAGTTATTAATGAGCCCGGTATTCACAACAGATAATGGACAGTTAAAAAAGCACTCGATCATAACAACGTAATAATTGAATGAGAGTCACATGTTCATTATATATAGATTTTGAATTGTATGTTTTAAATGATCAACATGAATTGTTTGAATTTTTCTGAATGAGAAATGTAAAATAAATGAACAAAATGATATTTGATGCAGTATGATGATTAGTGAAATGATGTGCATTATGTGATGATAAGAATTGTCTGTGAATTGTTTGTGAGATTTGATATAAGTGAGTGCATTGATGATGGTTTACTCACTGAGTTCGCAAAACTCATCAAAATTGCAACGTGATTTTTCAAGTATGAGAGAAGAGAACTAACTATTAAAAAGTTCTAGAAGAAGTTTAGTACTGAGTTTTTTAATTAAAGAAATGGCTCAAAGGTCGGTCAGCTGAGTCTGTGGAGTATAGATTAACTGTTGTTGTATAGATCTCATATCATGTAGAACATGTTGTACTTAGTAAACACTTAAATGTTTTTGAATAGTGTATACATGAATGGATCTTGTAAATGAAAAGCTACAGTGTATTATGTTTTATTAATGGAATGAAGAATGGATCTTTTGGATATATTGTCTTTTATCAATGATGCCACAATTAGTGAATATGATTGCTCTAACGTGTCGCTGTCATGGCTTATTTTCCCGAGTGTCCATTGGATATTCGGAATTATACTCCCTGGTAGTAGTGTGTTGCATAAATAATCTAAATATAAACCAAATACTCCTAAAATTATACTAAAAATATAATCTAATTAGCACTTATAAAATTCATACTTAATCATTTTCTTGTTCTCAAGTAAATCATTTTCATCACTCTTAATATAAATAGGTAGTAACTATAGGAAAAAAATAAAAAATTAATTACATCAATCAAGATTCTTAATTATTCATTCAACTGTAAATTTCATCAAATTGTTAAATATTTAGCTACTTGGTTCAAGTCATAAATCAATTCAATTCACCCCACAATCCTTCAAACTTTAACTCAATCCACAAATTTTTATCTAATTTATAAAGTAAACATACATGAGAAAGATGCTTCAACTTTTAAATATTTTCATAACTCTAATTAATTAAAAAAACATTAACTCTAAAATAACATATAAGATCAATTAAAATCTTATTTGAAAATTCATATAACCTTTTTATACTAGAGTAAACATCTTGTCATGAATACTTTCAGTTATTTAATTAGGTCCCCTTTTTAAATGACTACTAGCATCACTTTTAAACTTCAACATTTTTATTTCATTTGAATCTACCAAAGTGAATTTATTTAATACTCACTTATCCCAAAAAAAAAATCTCTTTTTTGGTGTGATATTGGGATTGCTTAAAAAGAATTCATTTATAACTCTATTGCATGTCTAAATTATATATAAAAAAAGTATCATAGTGCAAATTAAGTATTTATTTTCAAAATTAATGAAGTAAATTAGAATCAACTTATTATGAGATCCATGTTTCGTTACTTCAATATTTTAAAAAATAATATCAATTAATACATGTAAATCTAATTAGTGGATAAAAAGTTTGCACTATTATGACACATGAGTTGACTGATCAAAGACCAAAAACATTGATTACTTTGTTAGTTTATTGTAATGATGGAATAACTTTTATCAAGATTGTTGATACTTCTAATATGGTAAAAAGTGCTCATATTTCATTTGAAATATTTTTTTAATTTTTGAATGGGTTAGACAAAATATGTTGTCCATTTTGTTATAAATAATGTGTTTAATTATACATCAATTGCATACTTTATAATCAAAGTATAAGCTTATTTATTGGTCTCAATGTGCTCCTCAATGTATAATTCTCATTTTAAAAGACGTTGGTTTTATGGTCCATATTTTTGTTCTTACTTCACATGGATCTAATATCATAATTCTTATATACAATTATCTTATAGTTTTGTCTTAGTTAAGAGAGTAAGAAAATTGGTTTGATATTATGGTCCTGCCACTACCAGGTTTGTAACTACACTTATAACTCTGAAAAGTGTTTATGATCATAAACAAGTACTTCAAAATCTAGGGACAAATAAACACTTTTCAATTTATCAGAAGGTGTGAAAGAAAAAAATTATATTATTATTTTAGACAATAAATCTTGGAATGCGTTCTTGATTATTATAAAGATGTAGGATATATTTTGTTATCTATTTGATGGTATGTACATAATTCACAAGACAATTACAAATATTTTTTAAGAAAAGCAGAAATTGCACTAATCTTATATAAATTTTCTTTATCGATGAAGGGGTAAACATCTTACTTAAAAGATCCACTTAATACTTACTTTCTCAATCCTTATTACTTAAATAGTAAAGATGTATATATAGATGTTGATTATGGGCATTCTTTTAATGTGATCAAATGTGAAGGTATTTTTCTAATGAAGAGCAATCAAAGATAACAAATGGAACTAGGATGTATCGTAAAGGTTCAGGGAGTTTTGTTAAACCATCTATAAAGAAAGAACTTATGATGAAAAGATACAGCTTAATATATTTTTATAATTTGTTTCATTCTTTACTTATTAATGCTATATTTTTATGATTTTATTATGACTTTTAGGTGAAATATTGATAAGTAGAGGAGACTGTTTGGTGAAAATACTAACTTAAAAAAATCTCAATAGATTACTCAATCAAACAGTTTTTACATAAAGTTGTGCACATATGAAGTGTCTTTGAACATATAATGAAGAAATGAAATTGTTTGAAATAACAAAGACTCAATGACCTTAGTTACGTTGTAATATGAGGACGAAGAATAGTTATTGCTTGGATTTTATTTTTCCAGTAATTATACTTTTATTGTTAATTTTATATTTTCTCTATTATATATTCAGAGTACTTAGTAAAAAGAGAATATATAATCTAGTTGATATTTATTGTATTGAGAATACTAATTTTTAAATTGAAGAAGAAAGTCATCGCTTGAACTTGATTATAGTGAACTTACAAAGGCGATTTATAAATAAAATTCTTTTGTCATGACGAATGAATCAATAACATTCATTGATAGTCAATTGATTTCTTATTTTTGATATATTTAGAATTTTAATATATAATATGTTAAAATAGAAAATAATTTCATACATTATCAATTTATATTTTATTTAAAATGCAGTAGAAGACATTGATGTAAATACTTTGGATAAAAACATGGTTTATGACTCTTTAAATAGTGTTATAAAATTTGAATTTGTTTTGACAATGATGAGATATGAACCTGCTTTATAAACATAATTTTAATTATTATGATTATTTAGAATTTTTATGTTAAACTGAATTTTAGTTACAATTATTAGATTTTCCATTAGTCAATTATGCATTAATTTATTTTATTTTTATTTTAATACAATATTTTGTTTTATAAAATTTGTTTGTGTATTCTTGTTACTTTTACTTATTATTGATCTAAGGGCCATTCGATTTTCTTAACTTTTACTTATTATTTAATATATAATGATTTTATATTAATCTAGTATCAATTAAACTTTAAATCTCTTCTTTTATCAATTTGATGTTTAGTCCAATTTTTAAAACATTAATTTTTACTTTTACATTATTAAAATAATATAAATGTTTATATAATTAACTATGTGTAATAAATTAATTATCCTTTTAATTAATTTTAACAATTTTACTAAGATCAACATTTTGCATAAAAAAAGCTCCTCTCAATTTTAACATAAAAAAGGAAAATTTAGCAATTTAATTACTTATATCAATAACTTTATAAAAAATATATAATGACTAATCACATTAAAATCTAATGTATCAAGCTAACTCTTAGGTTAATATATAATTGTGGGCACTTATGAAGCTAAGTCTTTTATATAAAACTTTTAGTTCTTAAATGTGGATACTTATTTAAATCCTCTTTTATTTTTCTATGTTTCCCTTTCACCTTTTTTAATTTATTGATTATATATATATATATATATATTCATGGAAAGTAGTTTTATATTTGAAATCAAAATATAAGAACATCATTGTAATTTAAAATTTGACAGAAGACTACAATTAAAACTCCTTTCCATTAATTGGTAAAAATTTAACTCCCTTTTCACTTTTTCTTCATTAATAATACCCTTCCAAAAAGTATGATTATCACAAAAGAATAGGTTCAATTTATTTACACAATGCATACAAGGAGTATATATATACATATATGTTAACTATATATACTAAGCGTGAAGATGGGTGACGACGAATAAATGAAATCCAACTGTCCAATGCATCCAAAGGTTATCCAAACTCTCAGATTCTCGAAGTTTCTACCATTTTCACAAAGCCTCTTTCTATTTCTCTCAAATTTCAGCAGCTATTATCTGTCCTCCGGATGTTTGGTGGGAAAAAGAAAGAGGTGAAGAAAGAGACTAGTCTAGGACTTTCCTTCAAAAAAGAAGACAACTTTGGTGAATGGTACTCCGAGGTACGTGCTACTGATGTTTTGAATTACGCATCTTTACACTCATTTCATCCTTCTTTGGGTTGTTTTAAAGTCTTGGTTATTCTTCTAGCTTAATATTGCGATTGTAATGGGACATCCTGGCACTGGAAGTGGGTACGTCGAAATGATATCTTGTTTTCTGCCCTCCCCTTTTCATATAAGATAGATTACAATCATAGAATGGAACTGATTTCACTGGTTACTTGCTATCAATGTGTGCTAATAGCATATTTTCTGTGAGATTGTGCTAAGCACAATCTTACAGACCTCTATATGAAAACTTAGGTCCCACTACTTGTACTATCCTAAAAAGAGAATTGATGTATTTATTGAAATTTTACAATATTTAGATGCCAATTTGTTTTTCACTGACTTGTGTAGGTGGTTGTCAATGGCGAGATGATTGAGTACTATGATATATCTGGTTGTTACATACTGAGGCCGTGGGCAATGTCAATTTGGGAGATCACGCAAGTAAGTATATATCTTTTCTGATTAATTCACATTATATTTTCTGCTTTTGATATCAACTGTGACATTAGATCTCTTTTGGGATTTTTGATAGGTTTCTTATGTTTGCTCAGGTAATAATAAAAACATTGAGATATTTATTTAATGAAATGCCCCTAGATTTTTCTGAGAGTTTTGATTGTCTTTTTCTTTTTTTTATATGTTGTTGCATTTTGTGCTAATCTGTTAATGTTCTTAAGGCTTGATAAGTAGTGGGTCAAGGCAAATGATGTTTCCCATGATGTGGATTCGCAGACATTCTTTGATGTAGAAATAAAGAAAATGAGGATTAAAAACTGCTACTTTCCCCTCTTTGTGTCATCGAGTGTTTTGGAAAAGGAGAAGGATCACATTGAAGGCTTTGCTCCAGAGGTTAGAATTAAATGTCCTGATCTTTTTGTTCCATAAATTTTCTTTTGTGATCGTTCAAAGATGCTTTGATAGTTAAAGGCTCAGCTTGATTTATTTAAAGTGGTCAAATTGCATTTTGCCATACACATTTAGAGGGCGGCATAGATTATCAAACCATAAAATTAAGATCTTTTTGATATTTCTTGTTTTCCCAATATACTGTTATTTTTGTTTGATGGTTGATTAATGGTTAAATTTCCTTATGGGGTCAGTACTTCCCTTTAGACTGTGCTGACTACATAGTTATCTAGATTTATTGTTAATATTTTCGTAGGAAATCTATCTCCTGCATTTATAAGTTGGCTTATAAATATTTGCGTACATTCATTACTCCCATGTATAAAATTTTGTTAACTTTGTAGACTATTTTGCAACTTTAGTGAAATTGTGAGCGTGTCTTCTGGTTTTTACAAGGGTTTTTTGCTTTGTTGATATATCTTTTGCATTTATTATTGAATGTATAAAAGCCTGTTAATGTCTTATAGAAGTTTGCACTTCCATGTGATAAAAAAATGAGAAATGAAATATATTGCTTCATTTTAGGATGCTAAACTAAAATTTTTGTATCATTGTGTCTCATTCATTAAGGAACACGGGGAAAGGTGTGAACTTGGTTAAATTGTTTTCTGATCTTGATGATCATTTCTTGAAGGCTTCTGAGAGTGCTCATGAAGTTTCCAAGATGTTGAAGGCCACTCGTTTGCATTGTCACTCCAATTATGCTGATAATTGAGGTAATGGGTTTCTATTATTGGCTTTGTTTAATTCGCTTGTTGGTAAGGATGAAAACTTTTTCTCGTTTTCTGGCATTCAGTGGCTGAATTGTTTGAAGCTAAGCTAAAATTTTCTCCTCATGCCGACTAAATTGAGATAATTGCCTGGATGGTTGAATCCTTCATTCAGGTTGTTTATTGAATTGTTCTCGATATGTTATAAAATCTTTCACAGGTTACTGTAATTATATTGTAGAAAGAGAGTCCGTTTTAAAGTTATTGGCTTTGATAGTTCACATATGATTTTCTGGTGAACAATAATATATCTGCTTGTTTTATGCCTTTGGAAGTTGTTGTTTGAAATGTTCTTTTGAAAAATTTTCTGATTGAGAATAAAGTGGATATGTTTCTTTTCGTTTATGTTTATGGTTAGAATTTCAGAAGTCTATGATTATTCTTCTATTAATGATTATATGGTATACGTGTTATTACGTGGAATCGATCATTCAAAGGAATTCCAGATATTGATGAGCTGAGGAATGATTCGGAAGAGCATGAAACTCATGTCACTGTGTTGAATAAGATGCTAGCTTGGGAAAAGAAGCTTTATGATAAAGTGAAGATCTGGAAAGGAGGGTAAGAGATAGAGGGAGAGCAGAAGTCCCAAAAATGAAAACAGAGTTTAAAAAATAAAAGAATGGTATTGACATCAACACATGCCTATTCTACTCTCAATTTCTGAGTCACTTCTCTTCCAACGCCGAGGATAAGAAGCAAACCTTTCTCTTTCCCTCTCATTCGAGCGTTTTTGCTTTCCCATGGACCTACTCTCTTCCATGCAGCAAAGCACACAGTATTGTTTATCTTTTTCATCCTGAAACTTTGCTACCATGTCCAGTCTTGTTTGTTCTTTGCTTTTTCTTTTTAGTGTCCCTCCTTGAACTTGAAGTGCTCTTCTGTGAGCTTTGAGTTGGGCTTTGGAATTTTGCATTTATGGATTTCAAAATCTGCAATTGCATTGTCTTCCAGTATGAATGTTGACTTTTGATTCTTTGATTTATCTGTTTAGTGTTTCTTCATTGGTAAATACATGTTCAGTGGTTTTACTGTATTTCTCGATCGATTCTAAACCTAAAGTATATGGCTTCCGCAGTTGTGTATTCTGTCTTTCTAATTCCTTGTGATTCTTGATTATCAAATGCATTTTCTAGTGGCTTTTTACCTTACAATTGCATTTACTTGTTTAGGAAAAAGTTCTACTCATTGTGCAAGACACCTGTGTTTGAACTTCAATTCTTGCATTTTCATGTTGAACTTTGAACTTATTTTGCCGTACGGATGTTAATTCTAGTGGTTAATTACAAGAAAATTCATTTGGAACTTGCTTTTCTAGGTTGATACGTACATAAAAAGTGGCATGCTTATTGGTTTAGGATCTGGAGAGGCTTCTGATATGGCTATACATTATTTGGGTCAGCAACTTCATGCGGGCACACTGAGAGACATAGTAAGAGTACCCACGTGAGTTTGTATTCTCCCATGTCATTGTGGATGGTATTTTTTTTCTCCCCTTTTTTCTTTAATACGACCTTCCATATCTACTTACAACCGTCAGTTCTTAAGCTGCACTTTCTTTTTTACATGGAAGATATAGTAAATAATGCCCCAATAAAGACATTTTGAATATTATCATCAGTTCTCTTTCAGTTAATCTGACCATCAATATCAACGCAGGAAAAGTTCTAGATGCTACTTTGCAAATATGTGTGATGGAGGTAATAGGTGATTCGGAAATTGGTTTTGGGATTGAAGATGATGATAGCGATGTTGAAGATGTTGAAAATGAGGATGAAGTGATGAAGCTGATTATGATGAGGTGCATATCTCTTCCTGGCAAATCTTTTCCAAAGATCTGCCTTAATATCACTTTGTTATTTTCCTAGATACTTTCTGTTTAGGATTCTTTTTTCTTGCTTGAAGGACTTGGTAGCTGTTGTTGAACATGAAGATGAGGATGATACTAATGAGGTATTGGGAGACTGGGCAAAATTGGAGGCCATGCGTGCATCTCATCCTATGTATTTTGCCAAAAAACTTGCTGAGGTAATTTTTAATATTTTATGGTATGATTCAATAGAGAATGTGATTGATTTAGTTTGCATTCTAGTGATAAAACGGAGCAGTTCTTGTCTTCAAACAAAGCTTTGAATGTTACTTTTTAGGCCAGTAGGATTAAAGAGGAACAAAATTACAAATTTGAGGATTTTCTAGAAGAGGATGTTTTTACTCATCCTCCTGAAATTTCTTTTTTGTTTCCCTCATTTGGTCTAATCGTATCATCATGACCTGTAGATTTGTAGATTTCTTACCAGTTCTGTTTCTCTTCTTCTATATCTCAAGGAGGACATTGTTTGATGCTGCTAATATCCTTGGGTAAGTTACTCTTTTTGTGTTATATTTATGTTCTGTTTATTGTTGAACAGGTTGCGACAGATGATCCTATAGATTGGATGTAGCAGCCTCCAGCGGGTTTAGCTATCCAGGGCCTCATAAGACCTGCCTTAATTGAAGAACAAAGTGAGATCCAGAAGCATGGGTCTTTTTTTAACTAGTCAAACCATGGTGATGCTGAAAAAAAATCAAGGTGGATTAAATGATGTTGGTGCCATCAATGGCCACAAACAAGAGTTAAAATCTGAAAATGGTTCAGTTGGGCCCCAAGAACCAGGGATGGATGAGGTCCCAAGAAAGAGGATTTCACTTTACAAACTAGAGACCATAAAAATTCAATTGGTTTCGGCTCATGGACAGGATGTATGCTCACGAAAGTCCTTTCTTGTCTTTGCTTGCCAGCTTTTTGTTGTGAATTAGTGTATATAGGAAGAGACTTTACTTCTTATTTACGTTTACTCTTACCTATATGTGACAAACACAAAGTAGCTGATTTGAAGTATCTCATTTCTGATTTCAGTTTATCAGTATATGGACTAAGAAACATGATGTTTTTATCACCATCTTTTCTCTTCACATGATATGATGTTTCGTATGGGAATAACCAACTTCTATAATTAGGCAGTTGCGGTCAAACATTATTGAAGCTGAAACATGCTCTTGAACTTTATTTACAAGATGTGCATTCTTTAACTACAAACTTTGCTTTACTTTGCAGACTACAGTTGAAGTGGAAGACTTTAGAAGAGCTCAACCTGATATTGTTGCACTTTCAGCATCCAAAATCTTGTCTCATCTAAAAGCTAGTGGAGATGAGGTGACTCAAGCCTTGAACTCTCTATGTTGGATACTTAAGGAGATTCAAATTGAGGTAACCTCAACATTTTGGAAATTTAAAATCATTTATTACTGTGTCAAACCATCTCTACGTATTTATTTACATACATAAAGTTCATATTGTGTTAAAACCTTATGTAACCAATCTTTAGTAGGTTTAAGCTAAAAGCTGCATATCAATTTAAGCTCTCAGAGTCCTTTTAATAAATCAATATTTGGTTCATATTTCAGCACGATGTATATTATCAAAACAGGAAAAGCATATGGTGTTTTCCACTAGTATTATTACCAGAATTCGTATTGCTTATATTGGGTTCTTTTTTATATAAATGTGTAGAAGAGACTTGGTATGATTTAGATCTATGATCAAGGTGTGAAAAACTTATTGAAGTTTTTTTCCTTCAGACTTGTGGAAAGCATGCTTAACTATCATTAAACTGTTTCAGAACAATTTCAAGATTCCATGCCTGTTCAAAGACCAGTTTCTACCTTAAGTGGTAGTGCCCCTGCAAAAGCTGCACATTGCTTCACATTTACTGAAATTGAAGATGCTACCAAGAGGTTGGAGAGGAAAATAGGTTCTGGAGGTTTTGGAGTTGTTTACTATGGGAAATTGAAAGATGGAAAAGAAATTGCAGTCAAAGTTCTGAATAGTAATTCCTATCAGGGAAAAAGAGAATTTTCAATTGAGGTAACTTTCCACAGTGAGATGTGAATGTTGTAATATGATTTGAATTATGATAGTTGGTGACTCATCTTGTTGATTGTATTCTTTATTTGAAGCTTCTTGGGACATGTGGACTTGCAAATCGCAAAAATTCTTCACACACCCCACATTGATAGTGGCTGAAGCAATATGTTTTACGTGTGTAAATGGTGTTCTTTCTCATGATGCACAGGTATTATATCTCTCAGCAGTTAATAGATAAAGAGTGATGCCTATAGTTTTGGTTTGATTCTCCTTGAGCCGATGTCTGGTCAAGAAGCCATATCAAATGAAAAGTTTCGGTGTCAATTGTTGCAATATTATTCAATGGGTAAGTTGGTTAATTACATAATGACACCCAACTATAAACATTTGACATGACCACAATATTCTTACCTTTAATAGTAATGAGTCTTTCTGAGTTTCAACTTTCAAGAAATCCAAATTAGTTCAATGCATTGTCATTTTTTATTTCTCTCTCTGTCACAAATATTTTGTCACTGCATTGAAAATCTCCAAATCTTTTCTGCATAAACTTGCTGAAAAGTATTACTGCAATGGCATGCCAGGCGATGATGCATATTGTGAGTGGGGATATCCAGGGAATCATTGACCCTTTTTGCGTGACGCGTATGACATACAGTCAATGTGGAAGATAGCAGAGAAAGCTTTGATGTGTGTTCAGCCACAAGGACACTCGAGGCCATCAATAGCAAAAGTTCTGAAAGAGATCCAAGATATGCTATCTTGAAATAATTAGGTCATTTAGTATATATTAAAATTTCATTTCATTTATTATATATTAAAAGTTTGTTTATCTTTTTTAAGATATAATTGTTAACTATTTATAATGTATAATTTACAATGAATTCTTCACTAAACTTGGGTCCCTTGGGTGGGACTGACAATTACTTGGCCCTTGATGAGTCCATAGCAGGGCCAACAGCGACATAGTAAATTGCACCAGTTGATAGTTGAAAGTTCTAAATTATGGTTCTCCATTTTAGACTTATTTTTTGCTTCAGGTGCTGGAATATTGAAATCCAGTTTTGCATCGTGCGAGTCACAAAAGAAGAAATATTTTTATGAAACTTGTAAAAAATTTGAGCTTGCACCTTATTATTTATATTCCATGTTGGTGTAAATTTTGAATGAACAGGATTCTGATATTGTTTCGCTGGTGAATGACAAGAAAAGAAAAATGAAACTGTGAACTCTCTGGAAGAGCACTTCGTGAGCCATTTATTTACATGGCAAGTTCAATCTCTAGAGTTCTATCTAGTTCCTATCCATCTCTGAAGATCAAGCTCCTTTCAAAACTTTAAGAGCTTGAAATAGGAAGCAGACGTCAATGGACTCTAGCTACCGGTGCCAATGGACCACCATATCTTTTACTGCTAAGCTCACTTACAATGTTCCTTCTTTACAAGACATGGCAAAAACAAGGCTTTAGATGTCAAGATTATTGTCAGTGCCCATATTTACCAGATTACTGGTTGTCTTTTCAAAAAAAAGCCACCAATAATGCTTGCAAAGATTGGATTCATTATCCTTTATTATCCTTCAAAATTTATTATCCTTTTCAAATAAAATTATTATCCTTTATTTTATATTCCAAATTCAAAATTTTTAAAATTAATATCTAATTATTATGTAATTAATATATAAAATTTGAGATTTATTATAAGTGTTATTAAAAAATACTTAAATTAGAAAAACATGTTATAGAACGACTTAAATTCTTTTTTAAATTTGTACATAATTTTTTATTATGTATAATTTATGACATCATAAGTATATTTGCAAAGAATTATACATATTTCTTGACATTAGTATATAATTTTTATTTATTTATTTTGTATAATTAACGATTTATTATCATTATATTGTAGAGAATTAGTAATGTAGTTTCTTTAAATTGTTATTCAGCGGCGCGGTTGTGACTTAACTGTTACTTCTTTTATTTTTCACATTATTATTTAGCACGGTTGTGATTTAAGAAGTTACAACCATGATTTCTTTTAATTTTATTAAATTATTAGTGCCTTCCATATTTCTGAATTAACTCAACTAAAGTTTATTTATAAAGAAATGAATAATTATTAAAATTTTAATTATCTCTTCATTTAGCTGTTTAAATTTTCTTTTATTAGAAGAAAAATTTTTAATGCTCCAAAAAACTAATATTAGTCTAACTTCAAATACAATTATTATCCTTTATTTTATATTTGAAATTCATATTTTTTAAATTAATATCTAATTACGTAATTTATTTAATATATATAATTTGAGATTTATTATAAGTGTTATTAAAAATACTTAACATAGAAAAACATGTTATAGACTAGCTTAAAAATTCATATTTTTAAATTTTTTATTATCTATAATTTATGATTTATCATAAATTTATTTTCAAACGCGACTGACGTTGATGTCTTCGATGTGCTCTCCTCTAGCTGTGCCTCGCTATTTTTGAACGGGAGTGAAATTTGGTTGTGTGGCTGAATTGAAAATTCGCACAACCCTAAAATTTACTTTTAATATTAAGTCACACCCGTGACATTTTTTTACTTTTTAATCATATATTATAATATATTAATTTTTTTAAATTTCACCATGATTTAATAAATCATACCGTGATTCCTCAATTTATAAATTTTTTATAAATCATAACTTTATTTTAAAATTAATTGCTAAAATATTATAATACAACTCTCTTTTTATACTTTTTTCTCGTATATCGTATATAAGATATTAATTTTAAAATTTTCACATATTTCACCCATGGCTTTGTCATGGTGAGTTTGGTTTGCTTTGGTTTAAAGAGAGTCTATTGACCTGATGCAAAAGACAAAATCAAATGAAATAGGACCAAAAATAAAAAATAAAAAATCATGAATTTACAAAATAAATTTCAATCCCACCATTATATTTTCCCTTAAAATTTGGGATTACAATATATTCATTTATATATTTATTTATATCATGCAGAAGCACGACCGCGATATTTTCATATGAGACGTCTTCGTTGCGATTGTTTAGTAGCACGATCGCGATGTTTTAAGAAGAGACGCCATCGTCATTATTATATATGATTTTGTCTTTTTGTCTGCTATAAGACTGTATTTATATTTGCTTGTTACGTTTAACATAATGGAAAATAACGTTATGTTCTGCTATCATAACTATTGCAAGTTGGGTCCACTTTTGACTTTATAATGTCTTTTATCAATTAAACCTTAATTTCCCTTGCAATGCGAAAGCTAACTCCATCGTACATAATTGTGAATGCATCTATAGATATAAAACGGTTTCATTAATTATAGATCAACTTTTAAATTATCTTCCTATGAATTATATCTGTTAATGTTTATTTTTACATTTAATACATATTAAAATTTCGTAGTTATTGAAATGAGTACATCATTATTTCGTGGTTATAAAGATACAGTAGACAATTAGTTATGTTAACAAAATAATTAGGTCATTTAGTATATATTAAAATTTCATTTCATTTATTATATATTAAAAGTTTGTTTATCTTTTTTAAGATATAATTGTTAACTATTTATAATGTATAATTTATCATTTATCAAGAAATTAATTGAATAGTCGTATTCATTCATGCAGTCTATGTTGTGAATTCTTTATTCACGTGATTTAACCCATTTGAAGTTTTAGGCCATTTAAGTCACGGCTGTGACTTCCTTTAAAAATATTTATTTATAAATTAAATAATATAATATATTTAAAAATACTCCTATAATTAAATTAAGCATAAATATTCCTAAAATTAAATTAAGTGGGCATTATCACTGCACAATGTGCAGTGTCCATCTGCTAGTATCTTTAAAATGATGTATCTTATGCTATTTTTGGAGGTAGGAATTGAATGATATGAAATTATGAAGTTTGGATGTGGTTTAGGTGCTATGTAACAGGGTAGAAAATTTGATTGAGATTTTGACCTAGTTTGAGGTAGAATTTGCTTTTGCATTCTTCATGAGAAGTGTAGAGCATGTTCTGATCTTTCCATTTCTATTAATCATGGAATTTTTGAGTAAAGGAATAGGAAGTTATAATGTTTGAAAGTTGTGTTATTGTTTTGGGGTATGATTGATAGGATAGACTGATTTGAAGTGATTTTTGACCCCCTTAGAGGTAGAATTTATTTGTGAATCCTCATAAAAATTGTAATGCTTTTTGTTATCTTTCTATTGATACCAAATTTATGAATTTTGGAGTTCTGTGTGAGAAGTTATATATTTTAGAAGTGTGTATGTTTCAGATGAAGGAGAATTCGGCCAACAGAGGGGTGTTGCGATCGTGCGGAAATACAATCGCAACATCGCGACTTTGTCGCGATCTCGAGATCGTTACGCGGAACGATCGCGACTTTGTCGCTTCATCGTGAGCGTTACGCGTAACGCTCGCGATGGTGACGCAACGTCGCGCTCCTCGCCGTTTTCATTTTTTTATTTTATTTTATTTTATTTTGTTTTAAATCCGACCACTCTCCACTCTTTTGTTTATAACTTGGCCATCTGACCTCCGATTGACCCCATTTTCAAAGCGTTGGACTTCTAAAATAGTCCTATACCTCTCCTTATCAATTTGTGATTTTTCTTAGAGTGTTAGGATTTATTGGATTAAACCCTAAATGAGTAGATCGAATAATTTTCGGGTTAAATTTCTGATTCATACTGGGATCGTCATGAACATGCATTGTACTCATTTAAATTCTTACATGTGCATTATTATACATTTTTGATTGCTCAA
>JANQBM010000008.1:35766415-35778223 GCA_025594535.1 Erythroxylum domingense
AAAGGTATTTTGCGCATCTTGTATGTTTTCGGTTATAGATTATGTTGTGTTATGGTCTTTTCCGCAGCGTATTGTGAGTACTTGGACCATACGCGATCCAACATGAAGTGCTCCTTGCACTTCAAAATCGAGAAGAAGCCTCAACAGCTCGTCCGGCAAGGAGGAACTCAGGAGGAGAGGAATGTAACATTAGAAACGGTGGAATTGCTTTCCAAGGGGGCATCGCTCTAAAGGTGACCCAATTGGAATGTCCATAATATGATGGTACGAAGGATCCTATGCTATGGATTATGTGAGTAGAACAAGTTTTTGATTTTTAAAATATCGTTGGCAATGAACAAACTCGATTGGCCATCTATCACATGGATGGCGATGTGTAGTTATGGGTGTAGCGTCAAAAGGCCCTTCATAATAAGTTGACATGGTTAGATATTAAAAAAGGATTAGCGAAGTGGTTTGGGATCTCTCCATATGCAATTCCTTTTGCAGATCTTAGTAAATTAAGGCAAACAGGTTCATTGCGTGACTACCAAACACAATTTGAGTGACTTTTGGTACATGCTGGGGTTCTGAAAAATGAACAGGAGGTAGCGATTTTTATAAGTGTATTAAAAGATGGATTACGAGCAGATGTACAAGCGCAAAGACCATTAAATCTTAATGAAGCAATTAGGTTAGCAATAATTTTTGAAAGTAAAATACAAATGGGCCAACAAACCCGAATTGGGCCTTCAACTAATGGGTCAAATAGCCAAAACCGATCAGCAAATTCTAATTGGAAATTTGGCTCAAACCTTTTATCTTCTCAACCAAGTACGAACACCCAAGGAGGAAGAGTAGCCCAAGCCGTGCGATGCTTCTCTCCAGTAGAACTTGAGCGACGATGACAAGAGGGCCTATGTTACCACTGCGATGAGAGATTTTCTCTTGGCCACCGTTGTCACAAGTTGTTCTTCATCGAAGTGGAGCAAATAGTCGATAAGGTGGATGAAACCTTGACTGTCGATGAGGAAAAAGAATGCTCAGTAACACTAGACTACTCATCAATATCTCTTCATGGAATTTTGGGGGTTCTAATGCCACAAACGATGAGAACTAAAGCAAAGATAAATAGGCTAGAAGTAACTACACTCATTGACTCAGGTAGCACTCACAATTTCATACATGACCGAGTGGACAAATCAGCAGTATTGACTACAGAATCAGGACCACCCATGAGGGTCATTATTGTCAATGGAGAGAAACTTAACTTTAGGGACTTCTGCCGAAAGATCAGTAATGAAATTCAAAATGTTAAAATTTTCACCATTTTTTTATTGATTGAGTTGGATGGGTGTAATGTTGTATTGGGCGCACAATGGCTCCAAGAATTAGGTTCAATTATGTGGAATTTTAGTAATATGGAGATGAAGTTTAAAGCTAGGAATGCATTGATTACATTGCAATGGATAACTGACAGTGAGGCAAAATCAGTGAAGGCAAAAACAATGGCAAAAGCAATAAAGCAAAATGGAAAATGTTTTTTACTGCAAGTTTCTATAGATCCTAACAATAATCCTAGTTAATTAAATAGAGAAAAGAAAAAGGAATGGCTTGAAATTAAAAGGGGATTTTCAGAGGTATTTGGAGAATTTGTCAGTTTACCACCACAGTGACTACATGACCATCGAATTCCTCTCAAAGAAGGGACTCAACCGTTTTGTCTCTGCCCTTTTCAATATCCCTATTTTTAGAAGAGGGAGATTGAGAAATTGGTAGGAGAGATGCTTAGTCAAGGAATCATTCAATCCAATAATAGTCCATTCTCGTCACCTGTACTGTTGGTAAAGAAACATGATGACTCTTGGAGGTTTTGAGTAGAGTATCGGACATTGAACAAAATTACTGTAAAAGATAAATTTCCCATACCAACAATTAAGGAATTATTAGACGAGCTTCATAGGCAATCTAGTTCACCAAATTGGATTTACTTTCTGGATATCATCAAGTTCATGGAGGAAGGAGATATCGCGAAAATAGCATTCAAAACTCACCACAGCCACTACGAATACCTGGTAATGCCTTTTGGCCTCTCTGATGTACCATCCACCTTTCAAGCTTTACTGAATGATGTATTCAAGTTATATTTGCATAAATTCATTTTAGTCTTTTTTGATGATATACTAATTTATAGTCAGAGTTGGGAGGAACATTTATACCATATAAAGCTTGTTTTTTCAATTTTGAGAGAAAATCAATTTATTGTAAAAGAAAAAAAATGTAAGTTTGCTAGAAAAGAAATACAATATTTAGGACACATTATTACCCATGAGGGGGTGAAAGCTGATCCAGAGAAGATTAAAGTGATGACCTCATGGCCCAAACTCGGGAATGTCAACAAATTGAGAAATTTTTTAGGCCTCACCAAATACTACTGTCAATTTGTTAAAGGTTACAGGATGATAACAAGATTGGTCACCAATTTGCTTAAGAAGGGAGCTTTTATGTGGAATCTAGAAGCAAAGGAGGCTTTTTAACTACTTCAAAAAGCTATGACTCGAGCTCCATAATTAGTACTTCCAAATTTTGCTATTCCTTTTATACTAGAATGTCATGCATCTCAGACCGAATTAGGGACTATCCTTATGCAAGAACAAAAACCAATCACATATTTCAACACTAAGCTCCAAGTAAAAAACCTGTCTTTATTTACATACAAAAAGGAATTGATGGCCCTTGCTTTAGCAGTGCATAAATGGTGACCATATTTGTGGGGTAACTGATTTCTTATTTGAACTGATCAAAAAAACGTCAAGTATTTATTGGAGAAGAAGGTAGCTACCGAAGCTCAACAATGATGGATTATAAAATTAATTGGTTATGATTTCAACATTGAGTATAAGCAAGGGAAAAATAATTTAGTTGCTGATGCTGTGTCTCGAAAAGAACATGGTGGGATACATGCAATCTCGATACCTATTTTGAAGTGGCTAGATCTTGTGATGGCTAAAAATAAGAATCACCCTGAGTTACAAAGATTGCATGAGCTAGTGCAACAAGATGAAGTAGTGGGACCATGGCGTGTAAATAAAGGCATCCTTTTATTAAAAGACCAGATTTATCTTCCTTTAGATTCTCAATTAATTCCAATTATAATTAAAGAAATACATGGAGCTGGTCATGAAGGGTATCATAAAATCCTACATCATATCAAAAATTCCTTTTACTGGAAGAAGATGAAAGAGGATGCTAACAAATTCATTCGGGAATGTGAGGTTTGTCAAAGGCATAAGGTTGATCTTCAAAAGCCAGCTGGGTTGCTCCAACCTCTACCAATGCCTTCTCAAATTTGGGTTGACATTTCAATGGATTTTATTGATGGGCTTCCGTTATCAAAAGGAAAAACAACCCTCTTTGTGGTAGTTAATAGAATAATCTAAATATGGCCACTTTGTTCCACTATTTCATCCTTATACTGCATTCGAGGTTGCACAAATATTTTTTAATAATATCTTCAAGTTATATGAGATGCTTCAATATATTATATGTGATAGAGATGTAGCATTCACAAGTTCTTTTTGGAAAGAACTATTCAAGTTGCAGGAAATACATTTCAATTTTAGCTCTGCTTATCATCCACAGACAGATGGTTAGATCGAGGTAGTTAATAAAACACTTGAGATGTACTTGCGATGTTTCACCAGTTCAAATCCTAAGGATTGGACAAAATGGGTAGCTTGGGTTGAATACTGTTACAACACGAGATGGCATTTTGCCCTTCGATATAGGCCATTTGAAGTAGTTTATGGCAGGCTACCGCCTTCACTTCCATCTTATGTACTCAAAATGACAAAAGGGCAAATGGTGGAGGATGATGGAAAATGATAGGATTCTTACGAAGCTGCGTCAAAGACTTTCACAAGCTCAGAATCGAACGAAACAAGCTTCTAAAAAGAGACATAAGGAGAAGGAGTTTGAGATAGGAGATTTGTTGTATGTCAAGCTGTAGATGTAACGTCAATTTTTTATTAGAAATCGCAAGCAACAAAAATTAGCAGCCAAATTATATGGATCATTCTGAGTGCTTGATCAGATTGAGAAGGTTGCTTATAGGCTGGATTTGCCTTCTTCTAATAAGGTACATTCTTCTAGTAAGGTACATCCCATCTTCCATATCTCAGCACTTAAAAAATATATTGGGAATTTAAAGGTTACATTTGTTGATTTGCCTTAGTATGTTGAGATGGGAAATGTGAGACAACCTCTTGCTATTTTAAACAAACATGGCAGTGGAAAGAACCAAGAGTTTTTTATTCATTGGCAGGGTGAACCTGAATCTGAAGTACATCGAGTCTCTTTCAGTCAGGAATTTCCTAATTTTCCTACTTCTTGAAGACATGGAGTTTTTTAACGGGCGGTATATGTTAAGTATACCAAATCTATCCCGGTTATCTCTACCTATTAGGAGTGTTTTACTGTGTTAGGAGTTGTTGTTTTCCGATAGAGTACGAGTTGTTATTTAGTTAAACCTGATTATCTCTTCCTATTAGGAGTAGGAGTTGTTATTTAGTTAAATATTTATTATGTTATTTGATTGAATTAAAACTACTTGGTATATGCCTATTTAAAAGCTAGTGAATTATGAATAAAGGCAATTTTCTAAATTTATTAAAAACAGTATATTGCCTTGCAATATTTATCTACTATATTTCTTATCGCCATAACTCGAGAAAAGTCCACAAGGCATGGACAAGAATGTGGCCGAGGCCATGGAGCGATCCAGGCGTTTAACAAGATATATAGATATTCTACATCTCTCTTTCTTATGTACTAGCGAGCATATGAGAGGAGAAAAATAAAAGAATTTGAAAGATTAACCTTCAAAATGATGAACTATTTATCACAAACCTTTTAAGAAGGATAAAACTCCACTTATATATTTACAAAGACAAATGTCAATTTAGTGAGTTCTGTATTGAAAAGTGAAACTGCACTATTTACATTATAATTCCATAAATCAAATTTACACTTTTCAAATTAAAATTCAAACTATTGCATTCAAAGCCATTTAACATAGTCTAAGCATATTTAAGTGTTTTATTTAAGTAAAATTCAAAAACTCTTTAAACCATAATTTTTTTATTTAGTCAAACAACCTCTTTATCATGTAAGGGTAAGGTTGTATATAATGATGCCTCCCTAAACTCGTATTTTAATATGACTCTCACCGAATATTGTTATATTCAATATATTCTATTTATTTCACACTTAGTTTTTTTTTTAAACTTAAATTTATAAAAAACCAAATTTCAAGGTAAGCAAAATAGGACGATTAACAATTTTTATGTTATAATTCAATTCAATATTTATTTATTTTTAATTATGACCCTTAAATTTTTAAGTTGTTTCTTTATCTTTTTTTCTAAAGAAAGTAGGGTAACGTTTCTAATAAATGAATATTATTTGGATATCGGATCTCATCCTTATTTAAGAAAACACGACATGAATTTTGAAATACTTCCAATATACACAGTCTTGGTGCAACTTAACTAGTTTGGTATTTTCTATTATGAAGTCCGTCTTTAAAAGCATACGTTTCTATAGACCGTTCACAAGTTCAGAAGTTTGCCATGCCCATCTTACTTGCCTTCTCGCAACACTCTATTATAATCAATTTATTTTTCAAAAAAGGCACACTCAATTATAATTAAAAAAAAGACTGAAAAGTATACAGGAAATTGAATGCTGAATATGCATTTGCACAAAAGCTCAGCTTGATACAAAGGTGACTATGACGTGAGGAAAATAGGATACTTACAAAAAAATTTTCCTAACTTTACTCAATTTTTCAATACTAACTTCAATTTATTAACTATAAAATGCTTCATCTTTCAAAAGATAATATGTCATTAATTTTTTTGTTAATATAAAAACGTACGGGCTAATCAAATGTTATTAATATAATAATTTAAAACTTGAATTGAACTAATTAAATTTGACTCAAGTTAATAATTTAAAATAATTAAATTCAATCAATTAGTTCAATTTAAATTTAAAAGTTGAATTAAATTTTCATATAAATAATATTTGATTAATCATATTTGATATTCATAATATGTGTGTTTCATTATTATCTTTTAACTAAAATTCAAGAGAAAATTTTTTTAAAATTGAAAATTAAAAAGATGTTTTTGAAAAATTTAAACTAAAGAAGAGGTTTATATCTTTTATACTTAATTCTTTATACGAAAAATATTAAAAATATAAATATTATTATAAATGTTATTAAAATTAAATCCAAAAATTAGGAACGATACGAAAAAAAACTCCCATTCAACGATCGAATTTAATAACAACTTTGTTAAACACAACATGTCAGCGCAACAAAAGAATTACTTCAATACAACAAGTATGAGTAGTCTAATTAATTTCAACTTTTCAATTAAAGCTTTCTTTTATAGGAAGTCTTGAGTTCGAGTCATTAAAAAAAAAAGATGGAGACTTTTCTCTGTTAATGATTCTCTAGCCTCCTGGGCATGCTCCTTGGTCATATCAATTGCGAACGTCTTGCTTCTAATAGCAATATGAAAGTTGGAACTACTAGAAAATCTATAGCTGTTGAGAACCTAGTGCTGAACAGGGTCAGTGATCAATCAACAATCGATCAGATCAGTATGTAACGACTCTTTGTGTGCAGAAGTATACAAGCTACTTAAGAACCTGAAAAACTTTAAGGTTCTAAATTTACCTCTTCTAAAACTCTAAAATTGATGTCTTAAGAAGTTAGGATTAGTCCGATAAAGCCGAGATACGTAATACATAAATAAATAAATAAACTACTTCAATACGTTTATATAAAAATAAATTATTATTGTTCAGATATATTAAAAAAACACTTTCATCCACCACTGTTCACCCACGCGTTCAAATGTACTCTCTATCTTACGACCACCCGTCTCGGATCTGCTAATCAACGGCTGAAAATTCTTCAGCCTCGTACTCTCATTAAAATTACAGCCTGCCCATTGAACTATTTTGTCAAGAGCAAAATTCGAGTACATCTCACACACACAATATCAACCCCAACCTTTTTCACGATTTTTTCTAAATTTCGCCGCCGGCGGCACTTCCCACTATTATTCGGCCGGTGTTTGTCTATCAGGTTAGGGTTCAGGGAAACGTCAAGTGTATGGTCAACTGAGCTTTGCGTTTTGAACCTCCATTCTAGGTTTGAAACGCCAACTTTCCATTTCTCTGTTAGTCGCCACCTCATAATCGCTTAAGTTGCATAATCTCGAAATTAGCTCCTTATTTCTGTCGAAATTAGTTCTTGATCGATGGAAATGTGTGTTTTATGGGTATAATTTTGGTGGTTTGTTTGAGTTTGGGTTTCAGTTTAGTGTAAACTTGGAAGTGTGTAGTTAATTAATTAACTTTCTGTTCTTCCAAGATGGTAACTTTTCTTAATATAGGTCGGAGGAGATCAGAAGTGCAATTTCTTTCAAAAAAGCAAAGTGAAAGCCTTGGAGAATCAAAATGGTACTTTCTGCATTGAATTAATCCCTTATATTTTTCCTTTTTCCTTTTCTCATTTGTTTAGTGTGATTCTGAGTTCAAGTGTGCGTCCTTTTTCTCCCATCTTTAAAGATTAATGGGATTCTTGGAAAAAGTTGTTTACTGACTGAATCAGAACTCACTTAGTAGACTTGTGGTGTTAAAGAGGAGAAAGTGTTTTGTTGAATTTCATATCGTCGTTATTTTGTTGTTTTCACCAGTAATGTTTGGGGGCATTAAAGTTTAATTAAGCTAGTGCTCTAAGTTGCATACGGGAAGTGTCATTTGATCCCATTACGAATTCTTTGGAGTAGTCTGTCAGCCATTATTTGCATCACAAACGATTGGGTTGAATTGACATTTGGAGTCATATCCGCAGCTTATGCCTTAGACCAGAGCTTGCAATTACGCTTGAAGTAAAATAGTTGATGCATTTCTTCATGACTGGAAATTTTTGTCTTATGTTAGTTGTTGATCATTAAATATCTTTGTTTGGTGACATATTTTTTAGTTCTCATTGAGCTGTGTGCTCGTATTTGAATACAGTTAATCAGTTTCCAAGTTTGAGCAGACATTAGAAGTTAATATTTCAGGTGCTATCTAGAGATGGTTATTATGGGGTAAAAGAATGATGTGCGGAGTAGGGAATTATGTACCTCACAGAATAACTTTTGCACCATCTGCTGTCTTCTTACTTTTCCTTTTCTTTCTTTTGTTTTTGATTACCGGAGTTGTTTTTTCCTTGCACGGACAACAACATATGTATTTTAGAAACCTTTATCTCTGAGTTAATGTCTTTCAATCTTTCCAGAGCAAGAGTTTTTGGATGGCTAAGGGTGCTGATGGTGATCCAGTATTTGATAATTCTTCAAGAATTGAATTGAAAAGATCGAATCAGTGGTTTTTGGATTCTACTGAGCCTGAGTTGTTCCCCAACAAGAAGCAAGCTGCACAAACTCCAAATAGTTCGTCCTTAGGAATATCAAATACAGATGTAGCTTCTTGGGATAACACCTCCAGTTTTCAGCCAGTTGCAAACCAGTTTATTCACAGATTATTTGGATCTGAAACATCAAAACCTGTCAATTTCATGGAGAGAAATGTATGTGACACTGGAACTGCCAACTCAAATTCTTCTGTTAGTCGGTCTATATCTGATACTGTGGAAGATCTTGAAGCCTGTATCCACTACGTTGGTTTTAGAAAAGTCAAAGTCAATCAGGTCAAGGACTCTGAAGATGGTATGCATATTCCAAAAGGGCACAGTTTTGGCGCTGAAAGTGCCACTAACCTTTCCCAAGCACATGCTTTTAATAGGGAAAGTGAAAGTAGTTTTGATTCATTGGGAAATGCTTATATTAAGGAGAATGACAATGTGCCATTAATGTGTCACATGTATGATGGAGGAGATACACATGTTCGATCTGCAAGTCCTGCATATGTAAAAGGCAATGATAATGCTATTACAATGAATGATGCCTATGCCAAAGAAGATGGGAACATGATATCTTTTGCAGGATTTCCTGATGCGCATGATATTATACCTGTTGGTAGGCCCGTCAGCACTTATGACCAGTCATACAGTCAGCCTTCAGTTCTAACACCAGAACTTGCTTCTGGAAAACAGTCAAATGCCAATGCAGTTTTTAACAATGGTGGGACAGGTAAACTGAAAACTGAATCTGTTTACAAGAACAAACTGGAGATCAAAACTACCAAGAAAGAAGCTCCAAACAGCTTCCCCTCAAATGTTAGAAGCTTGATATCAACTGGTATGCTTGATGGTGTCCCTGTGAAGTATGTCTCCTTGTCACGGGAGGTAAATCTCTTATGTTGTTAGGCGTCGATTTATTTGTTGGATTTGCTGGTTAGTGACATTCTCTGCATGCAATAAAGGAATTACGTGGGACAATTAAAGGTTCAGGCTATCTTTGCGGCTGTCACTCGTGTAACTATTCAAAGGTAAGTCATTTATTACTTCCTATTTGTTTTAGGGTAGTTTCCTCAGATCAACTTAACTCCATTTTGTTATTTGCATGTAAGGTGCTCAATGCATATGAGTTCGAGCGTCATGCTGGTTGCAAAACTAAACACCCAAACAATCATATTTACTTTGAGAATGGAAAGACTATCTACCAGATAGTTCAAGAATTAAGGAGCACTCCTGAAAGCATGTTGTTTGATGTTATCCAAACCGTGTTTGGTGCACCAATTAATCAGAAATCCTTCCGTATTTGGAAAGGTAAGGAGAATTGATATATTTGGAGACTCTATTTTGATATTTATGAGTTTGTTTTGGTTAAACTCTTGTCATTTGTGGGGTTTACAAATACATATACGAACTCTAACAAGAATTAACTATCATTCTAAGAATGTGGGAGTAAGTCTAGACTCACTCATAGCTTTAAAACTTGTGTGAAATCATAAACCTTCCCATGTTTTGTAAGCCTTGTGTGTTTTATTTTTCCAAATTCTTTGATGCTTGCTGGCAAAAGGTGGACCGTGTGTTTGTGGAGTGAAGACAAGTTTCAAACTTCACAGTTCGTCATATATTAACTATGATATTCCATATATCATAATATTATTAATTATGCCCTTCTCTTATCAGAGTCGTATCAAGCGGCAACTCGCGAGCTTCAACGCATTTATGGAAAGGAAGAGTTGAATCTGTAAATGTGTATGTTTTGCAATGTATATTCTGTAGGACGGGTATGTAGACAAACTTAGTGTTTCTTCTTGGTTAATTTGATGGGACTGTATTACTTGCTAATCATGTAAAAACTTGGTATTGTGAAGGGGAATGGTATATGGAATCTGGATCGAGTATAATTTATGATCACAGGGAAGAAACGTATTTGGAGGATTGCTTAGGGGCGTAAGAGTAATGTGGTACATTTTGCTCAAAGTAGACTTCGTAATGCTTTGCAATTTTCATATATTTCAATGTATAACGGTTTTAAGCTAATTCCGTCTATTTCATTACAAAAGCCATTGATGGTTTTTGCTTTGCTGGAAAATTATTTTGATTCAAGTATCATTCATTAAAGAGGAAAGCAGTTTGTCTTCTTTACTGCCACTAATTATACCGAATTTATTGAATAAATGCATTATGGCAAAAGACGTAAAATTTCTACACAATAAAGGGACGGAGGCAAGGAAATTTGTCAATGGGGTTAAAGAAAAGAATCGATTTTCACTGCTCTCTCTCTATTTCCAGCTTGTTGAATACCATCATCAATGTTTAACAATTTCTCCGCATTCCCACATTTCGCTTGAATGCTCACCAGATTCCACAGTTACCAACTCTTACAAGAATTTTGATTTACTGCCCTCTACTGAAAGTTGTATTCTTCGTCTATGGTGATTTTTATAAGTTTATGAGTAGTCTGTTGTTGATTTTCCTCTTTCTGATTTTGGGTACCCTAGAATAGGGAACCCAAATCAGGATTATGCGACTATGCGCCCTTATCTGGGATTTTTGGAGTCTTATTAAAGTCTCCAAGAAATCACTAGCCTCCTACTACATTTCTTCTTCATCCGAGTTACTATCAGCTGTGCTCTTATGCTTGATATTGCAAGTTCAATAAGAGACGTTAAGCTTCTGTTTTTGCCTGCAGATCTCTTGTTGTTTCTCTCCTTCCAAATCTCTTAGGTCCATGTTGCAATTGCAACCATGTAGACTTCCTTATTATGTTTGGAATGATTAATTTGCAATCATCTCTTATAAGATGTCACTCAGGCTAGTTTGACTGTGGTGTAGTGTGCATAAAGAAGATATGCTCTGTCAAACCTTTTTAGAAAATTCACACCTGAAGAACAGATGATTTCTATCCTCTTTTTTCATATTCCATAAGACACATTGCTTAGAAACAGATAGAAACTTTAATCTTTTCATGGTGCTAAGTTTGTTCAGCAGGGCTAACCAGAGTAGAAACTAGAGTTTGGTTTGAAGATTTTGTTCCAAACGAGCTTACTCTATCCCAAATTTGTGTTTGTCCTATACATTACTTCTTTTGCCTTCCGATTGGTTATTTCCAAAACTGATATACCATTCCATAGATAGATATCCTCACCACCATAGTGCTTGTACTGTTTGACAAAATTCTAATCTCCCTAAGGACAGAGACCAATTACCATTTGCAGTTATCTCCTGAACATTGTTATTTTTAAGAATCTATCTAGGATATCCCTAGTGTAGCACCCCAACTCCCGCCGGACCCGAACCCGATATCGACAGTGATACCCGGATCCGTGCCCCGCGAAGATGGCATGTCA
>JANQBM010000008.1:35778323-35808906 GCA_025594535.1 Erythroxylum domingense
GCATGAGGTGTGGTAATTTACCACACCTGGACCCGTTTCTCTGGTCCGACCCGTTCTCTGGAAACGGGATGTTACACCTAGGTATTGGATTATGGATTAATGCCTCATGATCTATCCAGTTGTTATACTATGGTGAGATTCTATCTCCAGGCCCTAGTCTACACGTGATCTGTTGTTGAATTTTTTCACCCAATTTAAGGATTTGTTTGAAGAACCAAGAATGACCGTCTTTAGGTGTAATTGCCCACAAACTACCACCCCTAAGGATGTAATTATGTATCCATTTGATCCATAGGGATTCTTTTTCACCTAAAATTCTCGATAATCTTTTCAACATAAGGCATCTATTGCTTCTACTGATAGGCTTTGATGTAGGACAAATAGAAGAATAATGAACTAGTAGTTAAAAACATAAAATTAAGAAGAGTGGATGTTATTAAGCTGCTGAAATATTAAGTTTTAAGGTTGAATTTTGACTAGGAATGTAGAATTTTAGATTTTGTAAAGCTGGGAATTTAAGATTTGACTATTGAAATTTTAGGCTTAGGATTTGAGGGTTTAATATGGTAGGAATATAGGTTTGAAATGGATAGAATGTAGGTTTAAGAAGGTTGGAATTTAGGTTCGGGTTACGAATTCCTATATCTCAACCTTTTTTGTATCTTTTCAACAAGGGGAAGACATTCTCTAAATCATAGTCTTCTCAAGGACTGATTTGCCATTCTAGTAATAAGGGACAAATTATAAGTATGATGCGTTGCATTTTTTGATAAGATAAAGAAGCTTTTCTGAAAATTAATGCTCAAATCTGAAATCTCCTTAAAGATTTGTAAGGTATCTATCAGTAAAGAAACTGAGTGAATACAAGTCTTGCTTAGCAAGATGAGATTATCTGCAAAAAATAAATTTGTTGGTGAAAGGATCTTACATTTGGAGTGGTACTTGACCTCAGGGGATGAAGAGATTTCATGCTTCAGAATTAGGGTAAGAACTCCCATGCAAATGAAAGATAGAGACTGGAAAAGAGGATCCTCTTGCCTAAGTCTTCTTTTGCTCTTGAAGATCTATGTAGGACTCCCGTTAATTAGAATTCTGAAGGAGGCTATAGTGATGCACTTTTGAATCCATTTGATAAACACCTGAGGAAAATTCATAACTTCCATAATTTGCAATATAAAACTCCAGTTGACACTATCAAAAGCTTTTTGAAAATCCACTTTAATGGTGTAGTTCTGTGGAGTATTTCCTCTTCTATGCCCTTGCAAAAGCTCTTGCAAAATTAGAATATTATCAACAATATTCCTTTTGCTTAAGAAAGCTCCTTAGTTCTCGATAATGATGAAATGCAATATAGATTTCGGCTATTTACTAGGATTTGTAGCAATGATATTGTAAAAGAAGTTGGTACAGGAAGTAGGTCTGAAATCAGTCCACATTGTAGGGTTATGGATTTTGGGAATCAAAAACAAAGAGCTCTTATTAATCTCTTTAAGTAAAATGCCATTTTTGAAGAACTCTTGCACAACTTCTTTAATATATTTTCCTGTTTTATCCCAAGTTTTTTATAGAAAAACCCATTAAGGCAATCTGGTCCTAGAGACTTTAAGCCATTCATTTTATAAACTGCTTCCTTTATCTCTTGATCAGTAATAAGCCTGGTGAGGTTGTGAGTTACTTCTTCAGGAATCTTCGCATAAACAAAGGTCATGAGTTTCTCTATGAGTTCTTGCAAACCCTTCGATTCCTAGAAACTTTTGAAAGTAAACCATAGCATCCTTAGCAATCCCAGCATACTCATAGATGAACTCCCCTGAATTAGCTTTAATGGATCTGATCCTGTTGATATTCCTTCTTGTTGATACTGTATTGAAGAAAATTTTGGTGCAACTATCCCCCTCCTTAATCTAATTAATTTTAGATCTTTGTCTTAACGATGAACAATAGTTGTCCACTACTTGCATGTAGTATTTAAGAGCGTCCTTCTCTTCATTAGCAATATTCTCATCAGTCAGGTTATTTGCTAGCAATTTCTGGGGTGAATGAGAGTCATATTCTAGCATCTTCTATCTCATTTTTTGTGTTTTATCCACTACATGCACTTAAACTCTTTAATTCTTGCTTAATTGCCTTTAGTTTTTGTACAAATAAACTATTTTGTACTATAGACCTCAAACTCTAAACCCTTAGTTATGGCTTTTTGAAAGCCCTCCACATTAGTAAGAAAGTTGTTAAACCTGAAGGGATGTTTAATACTAACCCTTTTAAAAAGGTTATCCACCTTGATAGGTGGTGTGATCTGATAACCCTAGATCCAAAAATATAGCTTTGCTTTCTGAAAAATGTGTTAACCAATCAACATTCATCAAGGCCCTTTCCAACTTTTCCGAATGGACCACTTAGAACTTTGTTTGTTGCTCTATGTGAATCGATGACCTTCGGATTTTAAATCTAAATATTCCACATCCTTGGTACAATCAAATAGATCCGAATTGTAGTTGAGCAAATTATAATTTCCTTCATCTTCAGATCGATAAATAGTTGAATTTAAATCACCACTAATAATCCATGGTCCTTTAGCTGACCCTTTTAGTCTTCTCAGTGAGTTCTACAAATTAGATCTCTAGAAAGCAGTATTGAAACTATAAACAAAAGTAGCCAAAACTATTGAATTCTCTAGTTTGAATATCAATTTTGTGTGAATGTACCACTCACTAGCTTCCAATGCTTCCATTTCCATTTGTTCCTCATCGTACACAATAATGATTCTACCATAACCATGGTACTAGTGATTGGTCAATATCTTCCAATTACTCACAAAAGAACTTAATTTATTCAAATTTCCTACTCTAATTTTTATTTCCAATAAGCAAAATAATCTAGGCTTCTCATATTGAACAAAATCCCTTAAAGCCTGGAGTTTCTAAGGGTTGTTTATTCTTTGTATATTCCATACTAAAACAGTCATGCAGTAATGCTTTTACTTTTGGAGTCTTTCCTACTAGTCCGGTTACTCTTTCTCGATATCAATTTTTCAAAAATTTCCTCTTGAACTTCTTTTTGTTGGTCTACCAACTGCTATGGCATTTTTACTAGCTGTTAGGCAATATTTTGCTGTAAAACTTCAATTTGCACAGCCTCTTTTCCTTAATGACGAGGACTATTCATCAAATCTTCTTCAATCCTCTGGTCCATTGCCAAGTTTCCTACTTCCTGTCGCATATGCTGGTGGTCTTCCAATGATTGTGTGGGATCGATTATAGGTTCATATTGTTCACTCCTATTGTCATTAGTTGGGATTCTATCCATTGTATCTAAGATCCCTTAATCCTTCGAAGTCCCTTTTATAGGTGCAGTTGTGATTAGCTTTTTAGTTCCTTTAGTGGAGGCTGTATCTAGCCCTAGTAACTCCCAATAGTCTCTCCTCGCAAATACTTTCCCCCGTTGGTTGCTAGCTTTTACCTTGTGCTTGTATAAATGGTTTCTATTGATAAATAACCATTAACTTGTCTTCTTTAAGACATTCTCTATCTGCCAACCTCATTATAGAGATACTATCGTTCATGTCTTTAGAAATGTCAATACTCACACATGTCTTTAGAAATGTCAATACTCACACATAATCTAGCATAGTCAACATGTTTCCTCATTGTTGTATTTTTATCCATGCATATTGGCTTCCCTAAATAGCTTGTTAACATATTTAAATATTTTGTTGTCTAATATTTCAAGGGAATATTATGTATGTTCACCCATAAAGGAATGTTTTTTAATATGATTTTTTCTAATTCCATACCAAGTTGCCAAGTTCGGAGGAATAATGGGAGCTGTGAGATGTGCCAGGGCCTTCTTCTATCACCTTTTGAGCCTCAAATTTTGAACTGAAGGTAAATATAATATTGTCATTCTCAGTTAACATCACTTCTTGTATGTCTCAACCTTTCTAATTTCTTTGAGTCCATACTTGAATACAGAGAAAGCAGGACGTTTTTCCATAAAGAAGTCAATAATTACCGTATCCCAAGTTTCTGCACGTTCCTTTAGTATGTCGATGCTGGGGGCCACCATTAATTTTCCATTAAGTTTAATAGGCGAACTATAGAACAGAGAAGAGTTCGAGTTATCCCCTACCACTTGTTTCTAGGTTTTTCTAGTTTCAACATGAGTTTTGTTCTGATTTGCTGCTTAGTTTGAATGGGTGGGGGCTGCGGATGTGGAGTGCTGGTTTATTGGATGGAGAGTATGTGTTTAGAGGGTAGGAGTTGAGAAGGTTGGTTTGTTGAAATGGAGGGGAGCGAGCATCGGCTGCCATGTTAGGATTTTTGAGATCTGATTTTAATGAAGTAAGAGGAGATATGATGGAAGATGAAGGTAAAGGGGGGAATCTGACTCCATTAAGAAATGGAAGTCAAAATGGAGCACAATGGTAGAATTGTAGGGTTTGATGGGGCAGCGGAGAGAGTAAGAGAAAAGTAAGGAATCTAGAAAATGAGATGATAGTAAGGAGAAAAGCATAAGACCCCAGCTCGAGGGATCCAAATGGGGGAGAGCTAGGTATGATGAAGGTGGGCAAAAGAAGAAAAGAAAGGAAAACTATGGGAGGGCAAGTAAATCAGACAATAAAGAATAGGAGTCATTCAAAGAGTATGAGGATGTTTAGAGAGAAGGTAGAGTTTCTCTCTTATGATGAAAATATTAATCTTGTTTGATTTGCTAAAAGTTGATTGAAAAGTATGTGCTTTATGAACGACGAACCAAAATGTCTTAAGTTCAAAAGTTAATGGTTAACCGAGTTTCTTGTTTGGTTTAGGCCCTTTTTAATTTATTGAAATATATCATTTCTATTGGTTTGTAGTAGACTTATGGATTAAGCCATTTGTTATTTATAAGAAAAATTTAAAACATATATATGTATTATGAGGATATTATAATTTTGCAAAATCTTCTTTTTTTTTTGGGTTAACTCACGAAATGTCTTAGGAGGGTCCTAACTATGAGAAGACACTTTTAAAGTCATCTACACCCAAATTAATCTTCGCTTGCATCAGGTCAGCCTGTAAGGGATAAAGTGTTGGCCAAACAGGTCTCTTCATTCTCAGAACTCGAACTCAAGACCTCTAATTAAGAGATGAGAGTGCTGAACTACTTACAACTAACCTGTTTTCTTTAATATCATACTAAAATTTTAAATTGAAGGATGACTATGCTCCATATTTTTGAGGACGGTTTACCTGATTTCTATTTAAAAAATAATGGTTACGGACTCTCCTTTCCATTTAATTGAAAAAAATTGTAATGAAAACGTTTATAGGCGTTCAAGGAAAGTGTTTAAACTTCGAGCAAATGCCGAAATGTTGGGTCGGAAGGCATTTCTGTAGTTGATATTATTTGTTTGAGTTCAATATTTTCAATAAAAAATTTATCCGATGCCCAGTTAGACAGAAGCCTGAACGTAGATTTCCTTCGAATCCCTCGTGTGCCAGTCTACTTTGATCGATTGTCTGGGGATGGAGCAATTGGAGAAGGAAGCCATTAGAGATGCTTCGGAAGAGGTGTCCCGAGAGTTTAAAACCCTCGTCAAAGATAGCGATTTGGAGACTCTCAAGCAATTACAGCATACCATGTACGCTCTCTCCACCCCCAAAGTTTCAAATTTTCTCTCTCTTAAGAACTAATTGCATGGTAATTATCTTGGAATAGATGTTTATTACTATTGTCCGATTCATGGAATGGTAACAAAGAAAACTTCATAGTTGAGGAAAACCCGTTGAATTGCATTGAAGTGCTATAGGAAGGAAGTAATTGAACAATAAGACAAAATGTTAGTTGAACCAAATGCAAATCATCAGAACCCCAAACCCTTTTATTTTGCAGCGATGGGGGATGGAACTCTCCATCCAATTACGATATCATACGCAAAGTGAAAGGTGTATATGAGCCTAAACCTTGAACGAACTTTCAGAGTTTAATGTTTAATTGGGTTTGCTGTTCAGTTTAGGCCCATGTGTCATTTATAAGAAAATTTTAAATTGAATTTTCTATACATATATATGTATTATGTGGATATTAGAAACTTGTAAAATCTTCTTTAATATCCTACTAAATTGTATAATTTTTAAAGGAATTATATTCCATATATTTGAGGAGGGTTTACCTAATATCTATTTAAAAAATAATTGTCGTGGTCTCTCTTTTTATTTTAGAAAGTTGTAATAAAAACGTTTATAGGCGTTCAAGGAAGTGTTTAAAATTTAAACAAAGTCGAAGTCTTAAGGCATTTCTATAGATGTTATTTGTTGAGCTCAACATCTTCAATAAAAAAATTTATTCAATGCCCAGTCAGATAGAAGCCCGAATGTAGATTTCCTTCAAATCTCTTGTTTCTCTAGTTTGATCAAGTGCTTAGGGATGGACTAATCAGACAAGAAAGCCACTAGAAATGCTTCGAAAGAGGTGTCTCGACAGTTTAAACCCTTCTCAAAGACCGCAATTTGAAGACTCTAAAGCAATTATAGCATATCATAAATGCTCTCTCTGCTCCTAAAGTTTAAAATTTTCTTTCTCCTAACAACTAATTGCATGGATTTTTATTACCATTGTTTAATTCATGGAAAGGTAATAGAGAAAACTTCACGGTCTAGGGAAACCCATTGAGTTGCATTGAAGTGTTATAGGAAGGAAGTAATTGAATAATAAAACAAAACATTAATTGAATCGAGTGTAAATCGTCAGAAAGTCGAAACCCTTTCATTTTGAGTATTATGGAGCGTGGAACCTTCCATCCAATTACGATATCACATGCAAAATAAAAGGTGTTTATGAGCCTCAACCTTGAATAAACTTTTAGATTTTAATGGTTAACTAGGTTTTTTTATTTGGTTTACACCCATTTTGATTTATTGAAATATTATCATTTCTATAGGTTTGGAGTAGACCATTGTTTAGGCCCATTTTTCATTTATAAGAAAATTTCAAATTGAATTTTTTATACATACATATGTATTATATGGATATTAGAAATGTGCAAAAATCTACTTTAATATCACACTAATTTTTTAAATTGAAGGAAGAATATGATTTTGTTAGGAAGAAATTGTGTTAAATCCTCATATTCTTTTGGAGTTAAATTGTAAATCGAGTCATTAGAGTGTACTTAAACTTTTCCCATATTCTTTTTGGATCTACTCAATAAATATTGTTTCAAAATGTAATGTCTATATATATATCCATATTCAACACCAAAATGATAGTTCACATGATGAAAATTGAGAGTGTTTGTGCCATGTGAAAAGACCTATAAGATTATGAATTATATACATTTTTAGGTCTTGATGACTGTTGGGGGTGATATAATGCTTTCTTTTGGATATGTGAGGGCTTATGAGTTGTTCTTGTTGTTTGATAAAAAGATCAATCGTATGAAATTGTAAATGACATTATTCCTTGTATAAGTATGGCCTATATTGAATTGGAGCATGTATCATGTCTTCATGCTTATAATGAGACCTATAATGATTGTGAGCTTGATTCATGTCATTTTGATGATAAAGAGACATGAATGAGAATGATGTTACATGTTCTTTTGGGATGACTATGACAAGAATTTGAGCAAGAGGGTACCTCACTGTTAATGAGCATGAAGCACATATTTGCCACCGTATTTCATAGTTCTCACTCTTCGAACTAGTAGTTTCATCCATGTACCCTTGAGTCATTTGTAAAGACTTAGGTAAGTTTCAGACCTATTCAAGATTTTGCAAGTCTTATTAAGTTCTTTAAGAGAATTAATAATTTTAATGAAGTGAGCATATATGTTAGATATTGATTCATCATGCTGCATATGAAACAATTTATATTGATACAAAAAATGCTCACTTTTCTCTCTTTCACTTGAATGGTTTTCTAATATGTGATTTCAAGTGTAGGTTGATGAAAATCAAGGCTATGAAAATAAGGAATATTTAGGATCACTCTATCCTTAAATTTAGCAATTTTGATAGAGTTAAATCTCTAACTAAAGGGCAGAACTTGTATATGTATTTGGTTGTATTAGCTGTATAAAAATGAGAGAATATTATTCCTTTTTTCATGGTATCAGAGCTTTAGGGTTTTTAGCTCCTAGACTCTTATTCTTTTTCTTGATAATTATTTGGCCTTCATTGCCAAGGGTGGTTCCGAAAAAAAGAAGACTCTTTCTACTTGAAACCAAAAACCATAAGATATTGACCTCGTCCGGAATCTCTTCTATTGACAGTTCTAAAGATTCTCTTCCTTCTTTCTTTAACGCCACCAAATATGTGGTTTGCTTCTTCTTTATACCTTTAGAGAATTGCATGGTGGATAAACTACTTTCTCACAATAAAGGTATTGTACATGTATTTCCTTCCTCCAAATTACATATGGTATTGGCAAAAGGAATAGGTACAACCTTAATGCGGTCCATGAATTTCATACCAAGCACTATAGGATAATCATCCATAGGAACTATGGAGAAATCTATTAAACCACACCATTCTCCAAGACATACCTTGACATTCATAGCAACTCCAAAAGTAGCCTTTGGCTCTGAATTTACAGCTTTGCGCCACCCTTACTTATTGTAATAGTTGATGTTTAACCGATTTGTTTCTTCTACTTGTATGAAGTTGCTGGAAGCTCAGGTATCTACCAATAGACTTTCGTCATTTGGCCTCCAACCTTCACCTCGGCGTATAAATGTCCCTTCTTGTCTATTTTAAGCACTTAAACCTTTGCTTTAACGGCGCTAAGGATATTTAAAGAACCCGTCTTTGCCTGCTCTCTTTGTTTCTCTTATACCTCCCTTTTGTCTAGTAAGGCGGAGAACTTTGCTTTTTTCGGGCAATCTCTTGCCTTATGTGGTTCCTCACAAAAGAAACATTTGAGAGTAGACTTATTTTTATCATCTTTGGAGTTCTTAAATTCGGACTTACCAAATTTATGAAGACTTTCTTTACTTTGGTAGCTATCTCTGCCACTCTTCCCCTTGTTACTTTTGTCCTTGTAGGATTTGGGCTTCTTAAACCTCTTGAACTCAATCAAGGACTCAACAGTGGAGATAACAGTAGCAAGATCCTGGGCACCATGTCTATGAATCTCCATCTTTACCCAATTTTGTAAGCCATCCTTAAATGCAAATAAAGCTTCTTTATCCGAATAGTCGGGAATTTTCAGAAGTATCTCAGAAAACTCTTTCACGTACTCTTGAATGCTTTCTTTTTGTTGGAGATGCTTTAACTTAGCTCTTGCCTCTTTTTTAGCATTCTCGGGATAGAATTGGAGCTTGAGTTCTTTCTTGAACTCACTGTTGCAATACCCCTTTCAATGTCATTATGTCGCCTCCTCCACCATATCAATGCGACATCTTTAGGGCAGAGAGTAGCATTGCTAATCTCATCGGCATCCTCTTCTATGCTAAGAACTTTGAAATATTTCTCCAAGCTATATATGAAATTGTCCATCTCCTTTGCATTCTTCGACTCATAGTACATCTTTGGTTTAGGAATGTCTACCCTCAAAAGAGTGGAGACCACCATAGGCGCAACATTGTTTCCACCTTGAGCAATGATCTTTTTGCAAAGGACCAACTCCTCCTTTGTTTCTTTGAGCTCTATAACAACCTTTGCAGGCTCTCCCTTAAGATTTGCAATCTTGAGTTGGAGAGTCTCTTCCAATACCTTCATATGGTTATGACATTTAGATGTGGCTATGTTCAAGGCACCTTATATCTCACCACGGAACTCCTCATTCCCATTCTCGAGTTCCTTGATGCATTGGTTTATTTCCTCGAACTTCTCTTGTCCCTCGACTATTGCAAGCCCTACCTAGCGAGCCTTGCATTCATGTCATCCATGTGTTTCTAGACATTGACCTCTTTTTCGTTGATTGCTTGGAACCTTTAATGTCGGTGATCTGACTTTGTGCTCCTGACATTTTCAACCTAGCGCTCTGATACCAATTGTTATGGACTTGGACTTCTTACCAATGAATCGTGTGGTACTTTAGTGTTATTTTACTACACCAAGTTAGCCTTAATTGAAAATGCTAGGTATAAGGCTATCACAATTAGAAAATAACTTGAGAGACTAAAAGAAAGCTTGGAGAGTATTTGTAAAGAAATCTTCTTCTTGAATGCTGGATGTATGATGTAAGATATGAGATGATTACAATGAAGCCTTTAAGGCTATTTATAGTCTTCCATCCTCTAAATAGTTGGCTATGAGCTATTTGATCTAATGACTTGCATTGATTCTCTATAATATTTTTTGCTCTGCCACATATATCTCATTATTTACGACATTCTTCATTCTTCCATAATGCTCTATGAGCTTCCATAAACTTCCACCATGTTCTAGAAGCTTTTATAATCTTTCGATTGTGGAATAATTCAATTGGGTTGGACTCAAAAGTTTCCAAAGCGTAGTAGATGGCATGTGTAGTTTTGCCCACATTTTGTTCTAGAATCGCCTCTATTACTTAATCACTTGCATCACATATGATTTTAATGGGAAGGCTCTAGTTTGAAGCTTGAATCGCTAGTGGATATGTTAAGAGCTCCTTAATTTTGTCAAATGTCTCCTTCCACTTATTGTTGAACTTAAAAGAGACATTTTGTTGTAATAGCTTGCACAAGGAGAGGCCATATTCAAGAAATCTTTGATGAACTTGCAGTGAAAACCTGCATGGCCAAGAAAAGAACGAACTTCCCGCACATTTGAGAGGTAAGATAAAACAAAAATGAGATCAATTTTAGACTTCTTCATCCCTATACCCCTAAAAGATACAACATGCCCTAGAACTATAATTTCTACCATAAAATGACTTTTTTTCGATTAAGTACAAAATTATTTTTGATACATGTTTCTAAAATAAAGGCAAGATTCTCTAAGCAATCATCAAAAGAAGAGCCATAAACACTAAAATCATCCATAAATACCTCTATGATCTTTTCAACATAGTCAGAGAAAATGTTCACTACGCATCTTTAGAAAGTGTCGGGTGCATTGCACGAATCAAACAACATCCTTTGGTAAGTAAATGTACCAAATGGGCATGTGATGATTATCTTTTCTTGGTCTTCTAGTGCAATAGGGCTCTGAGGATAACCGGAAAATCCATTTACAAAACAATAATGTTCATATCCAGCTAGTCTTTCAAGCATTTATCAATCAATGAAAGGGAGAAATGGTATTTACAATTGGAAAATTCAACTTTCTATAGTTAATACATACTTGTCACCCATTTTCAACGCGGGTGAGAACCAACTCACCTTGATTAGTCACAAAATCACTTGTACTGGGCTTACCCATTTACCATCAGAGATAGGATAAATAACTCAAGTGTTAAGAAGCTTCAACACTTCCTTCTTCACAACTTCCATTATTGGAGGATCCAACTTACATTTTGCTTGTCTAGTGGACTTGCATTCTCCTAAAGCAAAATACGATGCATGCATATAAAAAACTTATTCTTCAAATATCTGCAATTGTCTATCCAATGGCCTTTTGTGCTCTTAACACACAAACCAGTTTAGCTTCTTGATCAGAAGTCAAAACTGCAAATATAATAAGAGCCTAATTATCTCTTAAATGTGCATACTTTAAGTGGGTGGGTAGTGGTTTCAACTCCATATCAAGTACCTATACATTAGAAGGTAATAGTCTCTGGTAAGATTTCGGTAACTTCATGAAGGCAAGTTCATATCTTGTAAGATCTTGTAAGAGAGGTTTCCAAAGAATGTAAGGTAACTGTCATCTCAATTAGCTCATCTCCCAACTCAACATTATCAGTGGCATCCAACTCTAGATGCTCGGTCAAAACTGCTTCTAGTTGATCTCTACAATTTAACTTAAAACGCTTCTTGCACTAAGGGATTAATCACATCAATAGAGGAAATAGAATAATTATTTTGAGGATGTTTCATACCATCAACAATATTGAAATGAATTATTTCCTCTATGAATTTCATTGTAAGGGTCTCCTAACAATCATCTATCTTAGTTTGAGCCATGTTAAGAACGGTAGTAAGATAAGCATGTGATTATATGAGGTTTCATCATTTCAAACTACCACATAAAAATATGCAGGAAACACTAACTTATTCATTTGCAGTAAAATATCCTCAATCTCTCTATTAAAGTAAGCATTAGTATGGTTAGCTAATTGTATGATAACACTGGTTTTTTTTAAAGGACTCAAGTTTAAGGAAGCACAGATAGAGCGAGACATATCGATGATTGATGCTCTTAAATCTAGCATAGCTATCTTAATTACAGTGTTACCAATTTTATAGCAAATGGTAAACATACCTAGATCTTTGCATTTAAATATTTTTTTTTGAAGACTATAGAAACATTCTCACCCATTATGACCTTCTCATTACCTCTCAACTTTCTCTTGTTGGTACACAATTCTTTAAAGAATTTCACATACTTGGGCTCTTGTTTGATTGCATCTAACAAAGGTATATTTATTTCTATCTTTCGAAAAGTCTCCAATATCTACTTATCTTTCTTCTCCTTGTTCGATTTTGCTAACCTACTAGGAAAAGGTAGACGGTTAGTCTTAACCACATTAGTACATTCAAAATTTACCTTTAAGCTAGGCGAGGGATTTCCTTTTTCTCCTATCTCCTTCTCAATCTGATTTTTGTTGGCCATCCTAGGGTCCTCTTATAATCCTCAAGCTCCCTACTACTCCTTAAGGCCATTGCACTAACATTCTTTGGATTTACCTCGGGTTGAGATAGCAAGTTCCTTCCGCTTTGTGCTTCTAAGCAGTTGATAGCCACCACCATCTGACTTATCTGGCTATTTAAATTTTGGATGCTAGATTTTGTATCTTGAAATTGAGATCTTCTCTCTTGTTAAAATTGCTTTACTTGTTGGAATTACGAAGTATTAGTGACAAGAGACTTAAATATATCTTCTAGAGATGTACCTGAGTCGGAAGAAGAGACTTGTGGTCTAGGTTGGAATTGTTAGGCTCCCTGTGGCCTATTTGGGAAGTAGTTCTGCTATCTTTTCCCTCTATAACTCAGGTTTGGGTAATTTCTCCTTGTAGCATTGACATACTATATTTTCCCATCCTACAATGTTAGATACCCATCTGTCGAATGGTTCATATTAACACATATACCGCAAGTTTTAACTCGTGCCTACCCTACAACAATTTGTTTAACAAAAGATGTTAGTTCATCTAAATGATATCTTATGGATGAACTGTTTACCTTACGAATATTATTGTGAATGCCAAATTGTCAACTGTTTGCCTCCATATGCTTGATTAAATTTCTGACCTTCACGAAAGTCTTTTCACATGGTGCTTCACGATTTAATGCATCAACTAGGCTCCTATCCATAGGCAATAGTCATTCACAAAAGTACTAAATAAGGAATTGTTCGTGATATTGTGATGACGGAAACTGACACATAACTTCTTGAAGCGTTTCCAATACTTATAAAGGAATTTTCCATGATGATACTTTATCCCACAAATTTCTTTTCTTATGTTGTTTTCTTTGATGCTAAAAAGTATTTATTAAAAAACACCCTCTTCATTTCAATCCATGTGCTCACCCTCCCTGTAGGTAGATCAAAAAGTCGGTCTTTTGTTGTATCCTTCTGTGAAAATGGGAAGGCTCTCCATATAATTTGCTCATCTATCACCCCTGGAGATTTCATACTAAGACATACCAAATCAAGCCCCTTGAGATGCTTGTGAGCATCCTCACCTGTAAGACCATAAAAGTTAGGCAAAAGATGGATTAAATCGGATGTAAACTCAAAGGTAATACATTCAGAAAAATTAGGAAAAGTAATGCATAAGGGTCTCTAAGTCAAGTTTGGCACAGTCAATTTTCTTAAGAGTTCTTGAATTGACCATGGTTTCTTCAAATTCAATTCCTTGTATTTCTGGAGTTGTTCTTATTTTCCTTCGCAAACTTCATAGTGTTATCTAGATCTTAGGATAAAACTATATAATGTCTTAATGAGGAGATCTCATCACTACTATAAACAAACACTTACAAACATAAAAAGATAAAAAAACAATTGTAAAAATTAATTATAGATAAATATAAATACAAAACACTAATTAGTATCAAAAACAAAATACTAAATTACTTTACTTTCCGACAACAGTTTAAAAATTCCTGATATGCGTCAATCATATCAAAAAATAAATCCTAACTCTGCACAACTAAATTTGTAATAGAGGTAAGTAAGGATCGTATCCACAAAGAGTATGCGTTTAACTTTTGTAATAATAAACCAATGTTTAGGATTTTAAGGGGGTTTGGTTGATTTCAATTAATAAAATAAAGTGAAGCCAAACCATTGAAGTTTAATAAAATAAAACAGTACAAACGTGATAAAATTAACCAATGCGTTTCAAATCCAGTTCGTAGTTTGATTTCAACCTTCACATGAATAAGCATAGTCAATCGTCATGTTGTTCTCATACCTTTTTGAAACTATTAACCGTAGATTAACAACAAGCTCTATTAACCCTATTTTTTTCTTATGTTGTATCTAATTAAAATAAGCTTTTTAACTAAGTCTAATTATTAGACAACCTATAATAAGTTCTCTAAATTTAGTGTGACAACCGCATTACGTAATAAAAAAACATGTTAATCCAGGCAAAAACCACATAGGCGCGACTCATTTAACCTATTTTATATTATCCTTAGTGATTTTTGACCAATAGTTTACTAAAATTGAATAAGATGTACAAGGATTACATATTGCAATCTATATTTTGAGAATAGGTTCATATGTGAATAATCTACTTGAAGTGTTTAAAACATTCATACATTAATCCCAAGATATTCATCATAGAAAGACACAATAAATTCTAGAAGAGAGTGAGAATAACATTACTTGGTTAAAAAAATCCAATCATGTTTGTCGGCCTCGATATTCACTTTGAACTAGAAGGACAAAGTTTAGATTATCCCATATTGGTTAAACATGAAAATCTTAAAGAGTTTATAAGTAGTAAGAGCCAACTATCCAAATGACTAGTAATATACCTGCCATATTTTGCACCCTCATGAATCAAGTGTTACAATTTTTCTTGGATAAATTTGTTGTGATGTACTTGGAGGATATTGTGGTGTATGGCAAAATTAGAAGAGCATGTTATGTATTTACGACAAGTTTTCTAAGTTTTAAGAGAAAATGAGTTTTACATGAAGAAGGAGAAATATGCTTTCGCACAATACAAAGTCATGTTTTTGGAGCACATTGTTGGAGGGGGCAAGCTACGGATAAGTCCAAGGTGCAAGTTATATATGATTGAGAACCACAAAAAAAGGTATTTGAATTGTGTTCCCTTTTTGGTCTCTTCAATTATTATTAGAAGTTCATGAAAGGCTATTCCTCCCTTCCTTCTCCACTTATCGGCCTATTGAAAAAGCATAGAGTATATAGTTGGGATGCAAGGTGCGCGAAGGCATTTGAGACTCTAAAGAAAAAGGTGACGGAGGAACTTGTGCTGACCCTTCCTGATTTCGCTAAGGCATATGAGATACATATCGATGCCTACAATTTTGCACTTGGTGGTGTTTTGATGCAGGATGAACTTCTAATTGCTTACTAGAGTTGTAAGCTAAATCATGTCGAGCGTCATTACACCTTCCAAAAGAAGGAGATGAATGCAATGGTGCATTGTTTGCGAAATTGGAGAGATTACTTGTTATGGTCTAAGTTCATGTTGAAGACGGATAATTTTGCCACTAACTATTTCCTCACACAAAAGAAGCTAACGCCAAAACAAGTTAGACGGCAAGCATTCTTGGTGGAGTTTGACTTTTTGACAGGGTACAAATCTGGAAAGGCTAACTTGGTTGTCGATGCCCTTAGTAGAAAAGGAGAGCTAGCCTTTATCACAAGTCTAAGTTTTCCTTTAGTTGATTGGATAAAGAAGGGACTTGAGCAAGACTCTCAAGCTAAGAGCTTAGTGGAGTTAGCTAGACGTGGGGAGGCATGACAATTTTGGTTTCAAGATGGTAGGCTTATCATTAGAGATAGAATTTATGTGCCCAAATGGTAAGGGTTGCAAAAGTAAATCATTAAGAAGTGTTATGGCTCTAAGTGGGAAGGATATCCTAGAGTAACTCACACATTGGCTCTTATGAGGTGCACATATTATTGACCCCAAATGCGCGATGACATCGAGCTGTATTTAAGGACATGTCTTGTTTGCCAACAAGACAAGACGGATCAATGCCAATCAGCGAGTTTATTAGAGCCATTACATATTCCAAATAAGCCATGGGAGAGTATCTTTATGAATTTCATTACATGTCTACCAAAGTCTGTTTGGCTTCTTGGATTGTTAGAATAGCTTGGGTTTCCTCAAATTGAGCCTACTCCCCTCCATGCAGATAACATTAGTGCTATTCAAATTGCTATTAACTTAGTGTTTCATGAGCGAACCAAACACATTGAAGTGGATTGTTACTCCATTCGTGATGCATATGATGCTCGTGTCATTTGTCTTCCACATATCACTACTGATCTCCAAACAGCTAATATATCTATTAAAGCTTTTTCCAAACATCGACATCCCTTTCTTGTTGACAAATTGATATGGCAGAAATTATGCCTAAGATCTGTGTATATATTCTTACCTAGAATAGAATATCAGTAATTAGTGCATTAGCTTTATATTAGAGTAATTAACTGTATATAGATTGTGACCAAAATTAGATTGTACAGAAATTCTTATTTATAGAGCGGATCATCAAGGAAAAGGAATTAAGCCTATTTACACAAAATTTTGTCACATCTAAGTGAAAATAAATCATTACCTTTCATTTTAATGCATTATGTTATATAGAGACCATCAAGGATAATTGATGTGTGAGGGGCTAAGTGATTTGATAGTTTTATTGTTAATTGCACTAGGGTAACAGGATCTTTCTCATGTAAAACAATTATGAAGTCAGTCAAATCTTCCTTAATTTTTTCCAAATGATAAAAGACTAGTTTGGGGTGAGCATAAAAAGGGTAAGGAGCAATAATGCTTGGGATACTTCAATCAAACCTTACCTTCATTCTTTCAGAAGGAAGAAGTTGGTCATTATTCATCCTGTGTTGACACCCCTCCACAAAATGGGGTAGTTGAGTGTAAGAATCAACATTTACTTGAAGTGACTAAAACCTTATTGTATCAAGTGAATGTTCCTAAAGCTAATAGGGGACCATTTAATAAACAGATCACCTTTCGGACCTTTGGAGTTTAAAAAACCATTGGAAGGTCTTTATAGCTTTTTCCTACCTTAAACATAAAGAACATCCTACCTCCAAAAGTGTTTGGGTGTGTCATTTTTGTTCATATTCATACTCATAATAGTGGAAAACTTGATCCAGGGGCCCTAAAGTGCATCTTTGTCTGCCATTCTTTTATATAAAAGGGGTATAAGTGCTATCATCCTTCCTCACATAAAATTTTCATTTCGAGGGATGTGTCCTTTATTGAGTATGAGCCTTTCTTTATTACTATTTATGTTTAGGGGGTGAGAGACCATTGTAAGGAAGATAAGTATATTTTGCTTGATTTCTCTTTCCTATAAACTATGGAAAAAGTTTCCCAAGTTAAGCCAAGCACTGTCTGACCTAACACCTTAGAAGATCATGTTTCTCTTGAACCAACATCTACTAGTAACAAGCCATTCTTGGTCCACTCGTGAAGGAATGTAGTCCATACCGTACTCGTGCCGAATAATCTAATCCAGAATCAGGTACTAAAATCCAAAAGCTTGAATATTATGACTCAAGTATTTCTATAGCTATTAGGAAGGGAATACAAACATGCACCAGACACTCAATTACACATTTTATTTGCTTGAAAAATGCTCCTCAAGCCATAAATGCTTCTTACCAAAATAAATTCAATTTTCATACCTCAAACACTTTATGAGACACTTACGGAAAAGAATTGAAAAAATTCCATGAATGACTTGTTTACGAGAAGATGACCAAGAGAAAGTTACAAGAAGAATTATAATCATTTGTTAAATCTTGATGTGTTTGATTCTTCCTTTCTTTTCATTCTTCTCTTGAATTTCCTTGCAACTCCTTTAATTTGTAACTATGCTCCACTTCACTCATCTTCTCCATCTGTTGATTACTTAATTTTTTTAAATTAGCTCATTTGCTTATTTTACCCTTCGATTAAACTTTATCTTTCATATCTTGTTTAATTTTGTTACAATGGAATCTACTAATATTACCAAAATTAAATTCATTAATAACAATAAGTTTTGTTGTCGTCAAAACTATAGGTTAGGATTTTAATTTAGTCCAAGAAGTAGGGTTGCAAAACTAACGTGAATAGACTAAAATAACCAATAAGTGGAATTCTTAAGAATTAGTGTTGCAAGAAGAAGAAGCAGTGCTTTAGTAGCACGAAGGTTATATGATACAAAAGAGTTAAATGGTTTACAAAAGAAATGAAAGAGGGTAACTCAATCACAAATTTTAATTTGATAGAATTAAAGTACGAGTTGGTGTGATAACAAGGACATCAGGGATGAAATTTTATTTTATGTTAAGTTTTGCTTATTAGATAAGAACAAAGAATTCTTATTAATGTTGGATTCAATTCTATCTTAGATTTTTATTAGGCTTTCTTTGCTAGTAGAATAAAGATTCCAAGAACTTTTATATATGTGTATGTGTATGTGTGTGTGTGTGTGTGAACCCTTTTGTATAAACTTGAGTTTTCAATTAAAAGGTGTGATGTTTTCCTCCAGTAGTGATTTTTAGACTCTAGGAGCGATTCTTAGTTCCTTACGCTCCATTTCTTGTTACTTTTAATATGAATTTTCAGCAACCAAAACTCCGGAACTGAAGATCCACATTGCTATCTGTCTTTGCTACATTTGCTTTTCATGGATGGTAATTAGCCGTCTTTGACTGATTTCTTTTATGCTGTCCTTTTTCCCTTTTTGTGCACAAGGTAGATTGGGAAGGTTGCAGGACAGTAATGCAGTCTTATCTCATTTTAATGAATATTCAGAGAATTGCTTTGGAGAGGTTTCCCCTGATTTCTCCAGAAATACTCGTCTGTTAAAGTCTATGAAGTCTGACCTTGATTACATCTTCCATAAGCTAAGGTAAGTGAACCGTTCTCGATGCCGGGCATTTGATGTGAATGCTTCATTCTTAATTATATATCAATGTGTAATACAAATGTGGAAAGAATAGTACAAAACTTGTCCGATATTCCTCCTTTTTGTGCATTTATCAGTTATAACTATTTGATGACTAAGTCTTTTGGGACCACCACTTCTTGATGAGTGCAAGAAAGTGAAGAATGGACTGAACTAGATTGCACATTTCAACGACCTTATCAATATGTTTAATCGGGAAACTTGTGACCTAATTTCAGTGACTGCAGTGAAATCCCATAAACATGAAAGTTGGTAGGATTAGTTTTAGAATTGCTCTCATTTTTTGAAAAGAAGGTCTGATGCAGTCAAAAATATTCCTAAACAAATTGTTTGTTGACGGAAGAAGATGATAGATGTGTTGTGTGCTATTCTCTCAGGATGCCTCCTGCTTGTAGGTGTCATCAATCCTAGAAAGTAAAATCGCATGTTTGTTGATTATGAATGTAGTCCAAGTTCTGATTTACTACTACAGTTTTTTTGCACTGTATTTCCATTTCGACTTTGATTGTTTTGTCAGTCTCCATTTTTTTTCCACCAGGAATATGAAGGCAAAAATTTTGGCAGCCTATCCAGATGCATTTCCAGATGAAGGGACGCAGGAAGCACTTGACAGAAGGCCGGACCTGGAGATGGGTTAAGCAGTGGCTATAACATTATTTATAGGTTTCATTTATCATGAGGGAGATGTGTGGATAATGGTTGCTTGTACCAACTATGGTTTTGCTGATTGCTTAAGATATCCCGATAAATACTTGGTATCTATACAGTGTAGTCGTCAGTAACAGTTGTAAACAGGATGTAATGGTACGGTCTGGAGTGGTAGCCTCCATGGCCTTTGCTTGTTCTCTTTCAATGTCCTTTACACAATGGGCAGAAGTTCTATTGATCACGTATATTACCCCAAAAAACTTCTTTTGTTCTAAACTTAGGGCTAGCTACTGAGAGAGAGAAAAACACCTTGAGGAAGCACAAAGCATCTGTTTTAAAAGGAGAAGATCAAAATCATCCCAATAGCTCTCGGTCACATTGAAATATTGAGATCAACTCTAAAATTCTTTCTTTTTTATTTTTTAATTTTTAATTTTTAATTTTTAAACATTGTGAGTGGTTTATTATATGCCTAGATAGTAGGAACATTACTGGTGTCCTTGTATGGATTGATTCAAGTTTATTTATAAAATGATATTTTATTTTTTAGAAATATCTTTGAATATTCTCGATATAGATTTAGTTAAGCTAATGATTACATCAGATCATAATTTATATATAGATGATTCAAGAGGAGCATATTAGTAGACCATCGCATAGAAATTAGGAGTTGCATGGAGCACTCGGCTTATGTAAATCTTTTGATGTTAGGGTCAATCACTTCAGTAAATTTCATGAATTTTAATATGGACACGTACAAGGGGGCTCAAAGAATTTTCAAGTTGGCACGAGATAGGGCACGTAAGACGAGAGATTTCAACCAAGTCTTTTGTATTCGCGATGAAGTAGGTCAGGTTTTCATGGAGGCACAGGACATCCAGAGTAGGTGGTGGAGGTACTTCTATGGCTTGTATAACAAAGGCAGCTTAGTCCCCATAGAGTTAGGTGACCTTAACTTATCGGGGCTTTCTTCAAACTGGTCCGAATGTGATCGAGTCACAAGGGAAGAACTTCTAAAAATATTGAGAGTGATGGGGAGTAGAAGGGTAGTAGGGCCGGATGAGATCCCCATAGAGGTATGGAAGCATATGGGGACCTATAGGTATTGAGTGGTTAGTCCAACTGTTTAATGTGATCCTCGACTCCGCCAAAATGCCAGATGAATGGAGACTGAGTAGGTTAATCCCAGTGTACAAGGCCAAAGGGGACATCCAACTTTGCCACAACTATAGAGGCATCAAATTAATAAGTCATACTATGAAGCTGTGGGAGAAGGTAATTGAGAAGAGAGTCCGACGAGCTGCTTCTATATCAGCCAACCAATTTAGATTTATACTTGGTAGGTCCACGACAGAAGCAATTCATTTACTCCGTAGGCTAATGGAATGCTATAGGGAACGACAACGAGATTTACATATGATCTTTATTGATTTGGAGAAGGCTTATGATAAGGTCCCTAGGGAAATTTTATGGCGGTGTCTGGAAGCAAAGGGAATTCCTATGACCTATATCCGCGTAATTAGAGATATGTATGACGGTGCATTGACTAGCGTCAGAACGATAGGGCGTGACACGGAAGAGTTTCCGATTAGTATTGGCTTACACCAAGGCTTTGCATTAAGCCCGGTTCTTTTTACACTGATGTTAGATGACCTTACCAAACATATTCAAGGAGAGGTACCGTGGTGTGTGTTATTTACTGACGATATTGTCCTAGTCGATGAGACTAGGGTAGGGGTCCAGTCTAAGTTAGAATGCTGGAGAGAAGCGTTAGGAGTCGAAAGGTTTTAGATTGAGCAGGACTAAGACGGAGTATTTAGAATGCAACTTTTCGGGATCCCAAACAGCCCACGAAGCAGCAGTAACTATTGGGCCTGACGTCATTTCACAAAATCAGAGTTTTAAATACCTCGGGTCCATCATCCAGAGCGATGGTAATATCGATGAGGATATAGTCCATCGCATCAGATCTGGATGGGGCAAATGGCGAAGAGCCTCAGGGGTCTTATGTGATAAAAAGATTCCTTAAAAGCTTAAAGGCAAGTTTTACAAAATGGTAATTCGGCCTACCATGTTATATGGGGCAGAATGTTTGCCTGCCAAATGTCGACATACAAGACAGCTGTTGATAATAGAGATGCGTATGCTTCGATGGATATGTGACCTTACCAGACGAGATAAGGTACGTAATCGGGTTGTTAGGGACAGACTTCAAGTGGCCAGTATCGCCGACAAGTTGCGTGAGACCAGGCTTAGGTAATTTGGGCATGTGACCAGAAAACCCTCTGATGCGCCGGTCAGAAGATGCGAACAACTTCTCCTTAGTGGATACAGGAGGAGACGAGGCAGACCATATAAGAATTGGAGAGAAGTGGTCAAGAAAGATATGACCGAATTAGCCCTCAGCACGGAAGCGGTCAGAAGTAGACAATTCTGGCGGAATAGAATTAAAGTGCGAGAAACCCTTTGAAGTTCCCCAATGACAAGTTGAAAGTCTATCAGGAGTTGTTACTGGTACCACGCGAACAGTGTTTAACAGCGCAAATAGCATTATGTTTTATCTAGTGGTGTGTAGTAGTCCAGTCCTTCTGTCATACTTCTAGTCTTTTACATTCAGGTATAGGGGGAAGGCCCAGAACGGATGCCGGTATCCATAACTTTACCATTCTCTCAAGGGTGCAGCACCCGTAAATCTAGTCTGACGGGAGTAAAGCAGCGACATGTCTATTCCTGTCTATCAAGAATTCTTGCAGAATTGGGCTACATATCCGGTATATCCTTCTCATTATCTTTTTATTTCCATCTTTTTTCATTATTATCTCATGTGCCTGTGGGTCTACCGGAAACAGCCTCTCTACTATGTAGGGGTAAGGCTGCGTACTATCAGACCTCCCCAGACCTCGCGTTATTGCGAGATTTCAAACTGGGTGATGATGATGATATATTAGTTATTCAACTCGAGAACAAGTATTTGTAACTCGAGAGAGAGCAAATGCATAGTTTTGAAAATTTCACCTATCTATATTATAAAATCTTTTGAATTTATTAAATTATGAGTACGAAGATGATGACTAGCAGAGTTTTTTTATTTTTTCTGTTGATTACGTTCTTTATTCTATCTTTAGTGATTGCTTAATTTACCTAGGTGTAATTTTAGTTTTAGAATTTAATTTTCATCATTAAATTCTACCTTTTATTTTACATGTCTCGGTAATAGTAAAAAAGTTTGTTGATTCATACAGCTTCCTTGTTTGATAGATACTCAATTCTCCATTGTATTACTACCAAATGAACGGGCACTTACCTTAATTTGTAATTATTATTTTATAATAAAGAAAAATTAAGTAGTAAAAAATGTTCATCATATATCAAGTCAACTTCTTTACCTTATAAAGTAATGATAGATTTTATAAAGAAGGATAATCTTACGAGTTATTTATTGATTACGAGTAACTTAATAAGGTCACTATAAAAGTAAGTAGCCTATTTCTCATGTAAAAATTTGATTATTTTTAAGAAATAATTTGAGATCAAGTTATGAAAATAAGATATATCTAAGATATTATTTAAATTTCAAAATAGACATTATAAATTTTTGACAATATCTGTTAGGTTGACAAATACACCTATAATTTTTATAAGTTTCATGATAAGTCTTTTTTATTATTTTTATTATTTTCCATTGATAATGTTTTGGTGTATTCTAATAGTAAGGAGGAGAATATGGAATACTTGATATTGGTCATTCAAATTCTTAGTTGTGAAGAAAAACACAAGATTCTCCATAAACCCTCACATAATCACTTCAGATCTACAACAAAGATTTGGATTTTTTTGGGACAAAAGGTGTGCGTGTGTGTGAAGTGAAGACTCTGGAGAGTTGAAAGTCGAAGAAAGAAGGAAAACAAAAACAATTTGCTGAGTTAAACAAAACGTATAGCATAAGGAGGCATGAGTAGTGCACATGGACAGCACATGATTAAGACATGGAACTCAAAATGCAGCACTTCGTTAAATTTGATAGGCAACAATTGTTACCTATAAATAAGATAAGTCCGAAGCAATCAAAAACAACTTCAATACACTTACAAGTCTACTGAGTTTACAATTTTTGTGATTCAAGTGAGAAAAATAGTGAGAGTGCTAGAGTACCTATCAAAAGGGTACTAGGGAGTTTGTGAGAAACTCTTGCAGGTGTTTTCAAGGAAAACACTCAATCTCTTGTATACTTTCTTTCTTGATATTAGTAAAATCCTGTGTGTGAGTTTCGACCCTTAGACGTAGATAGTTGTGTGCTATCGAACCAAGTAAATTGTGTGTCTTCTTTACTTTTCTTGCAATTTCCATTTCTATAACAATAAAAGTCCAAGCAGCAAACATCATCAGATTAGAAAATAATACTGCAAGTATGGCAAAATTCTTAACAGATTGGTATCAGAGCCATCAAAGTTTCTGTCCACATTCACATGTCAAAGAATCCATCAAAGAAAGTTCAAGCACAAGTCTATACAAAGGACCTACAGGATGGTGGGAAAGGAGATGGAAGTATTCACAGAAAAGGAGGACTTTGTAATCTGGAAATTACAGATGCAAGCCCTTCTTGAATCCTATGAGTGCTTTGGGGCTATAGATGCATCATATGAAGATGAACAAGATCCTGTGAAGAAGCTCAAGAAGGCAAGATTAGCACATTGTAAGCTGATGCTGCATCTTTCACCTATTGTCATCAGAAAGGTTAAAGATTGCAACACAACAAAAAACTATGGGACAAATTGGATGAGAACTATTCCAAAAGGTACCTACCGAATAAGATGACACTGCTGCACAATCTTGTCAATTTCAAGATGAACACTACAGTAACTCTAGAAGACAATCTGGATTACTTCTTCAAATTAATTCAAGATCTTGAAGCTACTGGGGAGGTAATTTCTGAAGAACACTAAGTAGTGGTGATTCTAAAGTCACTACCACATAAGTATAACTCATTCAAAAAGGTGATTAAGCATGCTAGTGGTGATGCTCTAACAGTAAAGAGAGTTCTTGACTCTTTGATGGAAGAAGTGATAGACAATAATGACTTTAAAAATGAACCAGAAGTGATGTTCTTGGACAACAGATCCGAGAACAAATCAGCACAAAATGGCTCAAAGAAAGGTGGGCAGAAAACTAAAGGAAAGGGCAAACAGAGGAAAAATGATGATGACAAGAAAAAGAATAAAGACAAAGGTAAGAAATATTTTTACTGTGATAAAATTGGCCATTTTGCTAAAGATTGTAGGAAGAAAAAGAAGGATAAAGAAGCAGAGAAGGCTGATGCAGGAAATGTTGAAAGACTAGAAGAATCTAGTGGAGATGAGATTCTTGCATTAACAGCTGAAGCAGATGAAGTCATAACAGATTGGATTCTAGATTCAAGTTGTACAATGCATGTAACTCCCCACAGGGAGTGGTTCTCTACGTTTGACAACTTGTCATCCAAAGTAAGGATGGCTGATGCATGGAAGCAAGACATCAAAGGCATTGGCAATGTTTCCATCAAAATGTATGATGGAAATAGAAGGACATTGAGCAATGTAAGATATGTCCCTAAAATCAGAAGAAATCTTCTATCTGAAAGTGCTTTTGACATGCAAGGATACAAGGTCCAAGGATGGTTTAAGAGAAATCATCAAGGATGGAAAGGTGGTTATAAGAGCAATTGAGAGAGGAGGCCTATACTATGATGTAGGAACTACAGAAATCAACCTAACAGTAGATGAAAAGGAGTTGAACTCAACAATCCTATGGCATGCAAGACTCAGAAATGCAGGGAATAAGAGTCTCAAGCACCTAGAGCAACAAGGCATGCTACCAAACACTACTATAAAGAAGATTGACTTCTGTGAAGGGTGTATCCTAGGTAAACACCGCAGAACTCCTTTCCCAAAATTTGCAAGGAAAGCCACCAACAACATAGAATATGCTCATAGTGACCTATGGGGACTAACACAGACTCAAACCATGGGAGGTAAGAGATATTTCATGTCAATTATTGATGACAGATCCAGAAAATGCTGGATCTATCTCCTAAAGTCCAAGGAAGAAGCACTAGAAGCATTCATTAAGTGGCACACCCTGATGGAAAACCAAACTGAAAAGAAACTGAAGTGTTTGAGGACAGACAATGGCTTGGAGTTCTGCAACAAGGAGTTTGATGATTACTGTGAAAAGAAGGGCATTCAAAGGCACAAAACAGTCAAAACTACTCCTCAATAGAATGGAGTAGCAGAAAGATTGAACAGGAAACTCCTAGAGAAGACAAGATGCATGCTACTGTCCTTAGGCCTATCTCAAGCACTATGAGGGGAAGCCATCAAAATAGTAGATTATCTCATAAACAGATTACCAACATCTGCAAATGAGTACAAGACTCCTGAAGACGTATGGACTGGAACTAAACCTAATTTGACTAACTTGAGACCTTTCGGATGTAGTGCCTACATCCACCAAACAGAAGGAAAGTTAGAACCTAGAGCCATTAAAGGAGTGTTTCTACGATATCCTGAAAGCATAAAAGGGTATAAGGTCCTAATCCTACAGCCAGGAGCACACAAAACTCAACTAAGCAGAGATGTGGTGTTCAAGGAATCTGAATTCCCACTACTGAAGCATAAAGATGGAGGAATGCATATTTAGGAGACTGTTCTACAGGAGCTGGGTTCAGACAACAGTTTCACTCCCTTATACATCCCACCCTCTATATATGAAGGAGGAGAAACAGAAACTGCTGCTGAACAAACAAGAGAAGTAGTAAAAGAATCAATGGACTCAAGTTCTAACCCTTAGGAGGGAACAGAACAAGAAGAGGGAACAATAAAAGCCCTCCACTACAGGACTATCAACTAGTCAGAGATAGGGAACCAAGGCAGATAATACCAAACAGAAGGTATTTTGAGACTAACCTAGTTGACTATCCTGTTTGGTTGTAAAAACAGTTGAATCTGAAGCACGAGAAACCTATGAGGAGGCTATGGAGAGGACTGATGCAGATCAGTGGAAGGAGGCTTGCCTAAGTGAATACACTTCTTTATTGAAGAATGAGACTTGGAAGCTAGTTCCTAAGCCACCAAACTCTAAGGTGATTGAATGCAAGTGGATATTCAAGCTCAAGGATGGAGTGACTGAAGCTGATCCTAAGACCTACAAGGCAAGACTAGTTGCAAAAGGCTTTAGGCAAAAAGAAGGAGTAGATTATAAGGAAATCTTTTCTCCAGTGGTCAAGTTTAAAACAGTAAGGATAATACTGACCCTAGCAACATTGAATGATTAGGAAATATATCAGATGAATGTAAGGACAGCCTTCCTATATGGAAGACTAGAAGAAATTATCTATATGAAGCAACCTACTGGCTTCATAGATAAGCAGAAACCATATCATGTTTGTTTGCTAGAAAAGTCTCTATATGGCCTAAAGTAAGCTCCTAGACAATGGAACAAGAAGCTCCATGAAGTGGTGACAGAACTAAGGTTTAAAAGAAGCGCTTATGACTACTGTCTATACTACAAGGACCTAGAGAAAGAAGAAGTGGTCTATATGCTAGTATATTTTGATGATTTAATCATCACAGGAAAGTCAATGAAGAAAATTCTGAAAGTGAAAGATGCTCTGAAGAAGAATTTTGATATGAAAGACCTAGGGAGAGCTAAGAAGCTACTGGGAATGCAAATCATAAGGAATGAGGCAGAAGGGAAACTATGGTTGATACAAAGGGACTACATTAGAAAAGTCCTATCCAAGTTCAACATGGAAGATTCTAAACCTAGTCCTGTTCTAATTGTCACACACTTACAGCTGACAGCTGCTAAGAGTCCAGCAACAGAAGCAGAAAGGGAACATATGCAAAAATATCCTTATGATGTAGGTATAGGTTGTATAATGTATATTATGATTTGTACTAGACCTGACTTAGCACATGCAATCAGCCTACTCAGCAGATTCATGTCTAATCCAGGTCTAGAACACTGGCTGGGTTTTAAGATAGTACTTAGATACTTAAAAGGGACCCTAAATCATGGTCTATGTTTTACTAAACCTAACCTAGAAGTCCATAAACATATAAGCATAAATGGCTATGTAGATGTAGATTATACAGCAGATAAAGACACACGCAAATCATTATCAACATACTATTTCATAATTTCAGGTAACACAGTAAACTGGAAAGTACAACAACAGTCAGTAGTGTCATTACCTACAACAGAAACAGAGTTCTACGCAATTATAGAAGGCCTAAAGGAGCTAATACGGATTAAGGGACTATTAACCGAAATCTAAGTTCAACTATCAGATACAACAATACACACAGATAGTCAAAGTGCTCTTTACCTGAGTAAGGACCCAGTCCTACATGAGAGATCGAAGCATATAGATGTTCGACTCCACTTCATCAGAGATAAGGTCAACAGTGAAGAAGTCGACCTGAAGAAAATAAAAGAAGAACATAACCCATCAGATTTTGGGACAAAAATAGTTCCAATAAAGAAGTTCATTTTCTGTAGAGAGTTTCTACAGATAAATGAAGCACCTTAAAAGAAAAAGGAAGCTTACCCGTCGATCTCACAACACCGGAGAAAAAAATTGGGATTTCGGATTTCTAAGGTTTCGAATTTGCTGAAATCATCACAAATTGAAGGATTACGTGAGGATTCATAGAGAAGGAGGGAATAATGTGAAGAAAAACACAAGATTCTCCATAAACCCTCACATAATCACTGCAGATCCAGAACAAAGATTTGGATTTTTTGGGACAAGAGGTGTGCATGTTTGTGAAGTGAAGGAAGACTCTGGAGAGTTGAAAGTCGAAGAAAGAAGGAAAACAAAAACAATCTGCTGAGTTAATCAAAATGCATAGCATAAGGAGGCATGAGTGGTGCACGTGGACAACACATGATCAAGACATGAAACTTGAAACGCAACACTTCGTTAAATCTGATAGGCGTGAGTCCAAGCACAGATGCACAAGCCAAAACGACTTTAAAGATCCACATGAGATGCACAAACCAAAACAACAAGAGGGGCATAGGCATAAAGCGCAAAGCAAAAGCTACATTAGAGGTCAAAAGAGGAAAGCATATTCATTGACTCAGTCAACAATAGTTATCCTCAACCCCTATAAATAGGACAAGTCCGAAGCAATTAAAAACAACTTCAAAACACTTACAAGTCTACGGAGTTTACAATTTTTGTGATTCAAGTGAGAAAAATAGTAAGAGTGTTAGAGTACCTATCAAAAGGGTACTAGGGAGTTTGTGAGAAACTCTTGCAGGTGTTTTCAAGGAAAACACTCAATCTCTTGTATACTTTCTTTCTTGATATTAGCAAAATCCTATGTGTGAGTTTCGACCCTTGGACGTAGATAGCTGTCTGCTATCGAACCAAGTAAATTGTGTGTCTTCTTTACTTTTCTTGCAATTTCCATTTCTGCAACAATCAAAGTCCAAGCAGCAAACATCATATGATTAGAAGATAATACTGCAAGTATAGCAAAGTTCTTAACAATAGTGAACATCAATTATATGTTAAATTTTGAAACTGTGAATTTTGGTTAAACTAGTTAATCTTATTGATCATATAATACCTAATTATAATATCAGTGTTGATCTAAAGAAAAAGATTTAGATCATTAATTAAGGTTTTAATCAAAATTTTACAAGAGATTTATTTAGAATCTTTTTAATAATTACTTAAAAGATTCATATAGTTAAGTAAATGGCTCAAATTCAACTTTGTGATAAAGATAAAAAGTTAGGAAGTTTATTACAATATATATATAGGCTGTTTAAAAAAAGTTACTTCACATTTTATAATTATTACAAACGAAAATATCAAGTTTGGTTAGAATGATACTTGTAAGAAGAATGTTTAGAAGTTGAAGGAAAGTCTTATTGCCAATTTTTATCTCTTCCTTACCTTTGATGCCTCTTGAATTAGTTTATAAGTGTTGGTGTTGAATGGTAAATTAATTACTTATATTTTAAGAAAACTTAAGCCGTATGAAATAAATTATCTTATTCGTGATATAGTGATGGATATTTTAATCTTTTCATTGAAAATATAGTTTCATTAAGTTTATGAAATTATCTATAAGATCATACAGGGCACAAAACTCTCAAATATATCTTACGATAAAAAAGATTTGAGTATTTTAAAAAAGAGTATATAATTACTTAAGGATTATAATTGAGCCATTTATTATCAATTGAAAAATGGAAGGAGTCATTGTTTACTATGAATGATCAAGTGATGGCCTATACTTTTATAATGATGAATTAAAGAAACTCATAATACTTATGTTAGTCCCTAAATGACACACAAGATCGAATGAATTATATGTGGTTACTTATTATGTAACACCCCCATTGTTATAAAGTACGTACCGGAACATCATTATGACATTCTAGTACATACCGTATAACAACGTCATGTTACTATCACACTTTCACTTTATCACATGGTAATTTATCCCACTTAGTCATGGCATCTACTATCATACAAGAAAGTCACCAAAATTTTAAAATAAATTTCCTCTTTTCATTTCATAAATCTGAATGTACATACATTGTATCTTTCAAAAATTTGTACATGTAGATCATCATATCCTAATACAAAATATACTACATAAAAGAGGAAATACAAAAGATCTAACTAAATCCTTCAGTCCAGCTGACCGACCTTTGAGCCATATCTTCTTCACAAAA
>JANQBM010000008.1:35809006-35828113 GCA_025594535.1 Erythroxylum domingense
AATTGAACTTTTGGCTAGTTCATGATCATACCCTCAAATTGTACAACTTATAACTTTCAACTCAGATATCTAAAAATTACAAACTTAGTACCAATTGAAAGATAAGAGAATGGAATACAACTTTTGTGAAGACACTTTTGTCTGATTCAGCCTATATCCATTCATTTTTTATGAAAACATCAAGACATAATTTCTATCTCGGGTAGTACTACAACCTCAATCAAGACTTAATTTCGAACTAAATTTTGAAAGTCTTAGAGACAGAATTAAATTTATACTTCTTCCATAAAGTTGTATAATTATGTCTCTATTTTAATCTGAATTAAGAATCACCTCATTTGGACATCTACATCTCAATATATCATCAAAATACTAACATATGTTCAATAAAAAAAATTCCGTATACAACCCTCGGGTTCGCGATCACGACCTGCATCTAAACAGCTACACTCCTTCTTCTGTCTTCTATTTTTTTCCAAGCTTCACTTCCATTTTACACCTAAAAAATGAGGTTTTTAAGCAAAGTCTTCTTCTAAACAATTTTCATCTATGTCTTAAGATTCTAAAGAACCTAAGTTCATACAATTTGGCTCAATATTCTAAAAGTTATACACAATTTACTCCATACTGTTCAGAAATAGAGACAAAATCTGAAACTCAACTTCAAGAAAATTTTCAGAACTCTTAGAGATAGAATTCAAACTCTATTTCTAATGAAAATTGTATCCATTCGTCTCTAGTTTAATAAAAATTAACAATCATCTTATTTGGATATCCATAGGTCAAGATATGTCAAAAAAATCGATGTATGTTTAGTAGAAACACTACATCTAACACATTTCCAACACACTTCATCAGCAATTTATTCCTAATTCATCTCTTTGGCTTAGTCTATCACTTCTAACTTATATCCATATCATTTCTTCTTCAATTATACCCCAATTACAGTTCAATATCATCTATACACAATTCAAAATCCATGCTTGATCATATACACCAAAAACAAAACACTTTATATACACATTCATCATAATAACCTTTCTATCTCAAAAATCATCTCAACAACAACTTATCGATTATCAACAAATCATATACTCAAAACAAGACATCAACAATCTTTATTCTTCGTCCACAACACATATATATAAATTCATGACTAATCCATCAATCTTAAATTACTCATCATATATGTACATGAAGATCAACATGTAACTTACTTGATTTCTCTTCAATGTCTTCAAACACAACAAGAAGCCCTAACTTTCCATGTCACTCACGTACATCATCATAGAGGTTGGGAGGTTGGGTCTTTAGTGAGAAATGAAGAAGAGAGCAAGATGAGAGTAGTAAATGAAAGATGAGAGCAAGGTGTTGATAGTTGGGTAAGTGAAGATAGAAGAGAAGAGATGTAGAGGTCAGGAAAATGAGAAGAAGAAAAGTAAGACAAAACACTAAACTTGGTCTTTCAATTAGAAAGCATCGTAGGTTATAAGACATGCCTTATAAGTTCACTTAGGTTTTTCTTATTCAATTTGTCCAATCAACTCCAATTTCTACTCCAATTGTCTCCAAATTTCAATGAAATATGTTATTAAACCCAAATGTCATTTATAAAAATTTTCATTGTCATTTGACTCTTAATTCTACTGCTATTTGTCAATTGTCTTGTCACTTGGCATTTTTCCTAGTCCAAAAATTATCCAAATTTTCAGAAAATTTTCTAAAATTCTCCAAAAATTATAAATTACTAAATACACTCTCCAAATAAATTTTGAACATATAAAAGCCACAATTCTCAACAAAATCACATTCACAATTCAATTATAAATCAATTATACCCGGAATGTCTATGAATGTATGTATAATTATTTTCACGTGCAAAACTTTAATATTCATGAGTATAAGCATATCATATAATGCATGAGCATGAAATGCATTTTTCTAATTTCTTACTAATATCTCATATTTACTATTCTAACCTTAACATGGATAACGGGATGTCACATATTAGCCTATTTGAAAACTAATTAATGAATTATTTACATTAATGAATGATTATTTAAAATATATAAAATAATCATACATTAAACACAACAATAAAAAAGAGATAAAATTGATTTAAAGATTCGACTAAACAACCCTTAGCCTACTTCCACTCCTAGATCTCTACTTGAGAATTCTCTATCTTCTTCCTTCAGTGGATGAAGAGGAACCCTCCATATAATATCTTTTTAACCACAGATAAAGGGTAAACTTTAAAATCATCTAATCTTGTCATGAGTGAAGAAAAATCCTTTACAATTCTTATTCAAGGTTAAGAATACCTCTCACAAAGTACCCCCAAGAAATTTTACTAATTTTAATAATTACATAACCATAAAACTCATATATCCCTCTCTTACTCATATTAATGAACAAAGACTCAATATGGTTTATGTAATGCTTATCTGTACTCAAATGCACTTCTAGCCTCTCAAGGCTCTTAAGGACCTTCTAGTATGCTAAAAGTTCCTCTTGCAACTCATTTATGGTCTACTTATACCCAAAAATAACTTAAATAATTGTTAGACAAACAAACTAATATTTATAACAGTTAGTTTTTTAGGCACAATAAGCTAGTAGGACTCCACTTTCAGCTAGTTGGACTCCTAATAAGGCACAAAGTAAACTTTAATAACTTAAGAAAGACACTATAGGCTATCCAATCAAAGTCCTTTGGCTAGATGATTAATCACCAATTGTCCCATTAGTTATTGATGATCTAATCTGTTACATACTGCATATTCTATAACTTTTTAAAATTTTGTTCGACTAGCCTATCCAAACTCTTAGGCTAACTAACCCCAACAGAAAGCAACATTTAAAACTAGAATTCCCAAGTCTTTTTGAAGATAAATAACAAATTTTTGATAAAAATATGACTTAAAACCATTTTAAAACTTCCTTAAGTTTTATTTTGAAGATTAAGAGAGTTTCTTTAAAGACTAAAAAAATTTCATCTAGATTATGAAAGAATTTATGTGTCATGCATTTTAAGTAAATTATCATGCAAATTGAGCCCATAATTCATTGAAATGTCCAATATAAGGTTGGAAGAAGGATTATACTGATTTTTTAAGGCTTAATGTACTTGATTCCTCCTTGTTGTTAGTTCTTCACTTGAATTTCCTTGAAACTCTCTTAAGCTGCATATGTACTCCACTTTTCACATTTTATCCATCCTCTGATAGCTCAATTTATTCAATTGACTCATTTTCCCACTTTTCGCTCTATTAAAAATCATCTTTCACATATTGCTTAATTTTATTATAATAGAGCTACTAATATTACCAAAATATATTTTTAATATCATTAAAATCATATGTTAAGACCTTATTTGGTCCAATAATTTTCTCATTTTCATGATGAAAAATATTTGATCATATTAGATAAAATAAATGATATTGAGTAAACTCCCCTTATATTAAAGTGATATGTAATGCATATTCCTCCTGAATTCATGTATTATAAGAGACCAAGTTTCAATATCATCACCCCTTATTTTCAATATTAAAAATTGTATATGATATTTAAATCTACAAGAATTAAGGGGGAGGGGGGAATTAACTTTCCTTGTCCCTTTTCTAAAAAAATCTATCTTAATAGGCAAAGAGTTTGTGCAAAGTTATTATCAAGTACATAAAAAGTTTTCAAAAAGCTTATATAGCAATTTAATATTAATATATCTTTCTTTTACTAGGTACCACACAAAATTAGGTCTTTAAGGATAGTTTTTAAACCTTTTTCAACCCATATCTTTTTTAGTTTACTTAACAAGCGTTATTTTGAAGAGCAATTTTTATGAAGACATCTATAATTACTATAAAAGTGACATCTCATATAACATGATTTGGAAGTGTATAAATTATGTGTTTGACATATAAGAATGTGACATATATGCATTTATAGATCTTCTTTGAGTGTGATGGTAATTGGGAGTCTAATTTGGATATAAAAGGGATAAGAAGCTCTTCTTGTGTCATAATAAGGATTAACAAATAGTTTAGCATACAAAATGCTCTTTTAATGTAAATATTGCCTAAGAAAGTTGTGAACAATTAATAAATTCTTGTATATTGACCTATAGTGATTATGAGCTTATTTTATATCATTTTGATGATAAAGATCCCTGTATAAAACAGAAAAATGTCACTTGATTATGGCTTTGTATTAAAAATATACCTATTTTTCCTTATATGTTTGGCCCTTTAGGTTTAGAATGTGAACTCTATATGAATGTGCAAATTTTTTTTTTGCAGGACCTAGAAGATGATGTAAAAGCAGTAAAGTTTTCAAGTATAAAATTAACATATGCTTATATGATGATTTAGCTATAATTTCATCATTTAAATGTATAAACAATAAAGTTTTCTCTTTGGGTTATGTTGCTCATCTATAACTTATTGTTCAATTACAAAGGTTGTTATTACTAGGTTGACTTTGGATATTGCAATGCAAATGGATTTCTTGCTCCATATTGAGGGCAACGCTATAACCTCAAAGAATTTGATGGCCATCAACTAGAGATAGCAGAGGAATAATTTAATATGAAACATTCCATAGTAGGGAATGTTATTGAGAGATGCTTTGGATTGTTGAAAAGAAGATGGAATATCCTTGCATCCCCTTCATTTTTCTCAATTTAAACCCAAGTTTGCATTATAATGGCTTGCTCCCTTCTACATAACTTGATTCGCAAGTTCATGAGCTTTGATCCATAAGAGTCAATCATTGAAGATGAAGCGGAGAGTGACGAAGATGATGAAATGGAATACATTACACAAATTAGTCCAACTGATGAGTGGTTGACATTCAAAAATAATATGGCAACCAACATGTATAATATATGGACAATTAGATCCAATAACAATGACGTAGATTAGTGATTTAAGATATGTTTGTTTCATATGCTTATGAACATTAAACTGTTTTTATTTTGATTAATGTACTTGAATGGTGAACTTCTTTGTTTATTTAGTATTATCAACATATAACTGAGTTATTGGATTACTTTTGAAATGCACCCAAGTGAACATCTTGTTTGGTTGACTATGTGTAAGTGAGTTATTGGATTAAATCATTTTATTCAAATTTTTCATCAAAGTTATTTTTTCATATGTTATTTCCTTGATGGCTCTTACATTGTTATAATTTTATTGGGAATGGTTATAGCTGGCTGTGGGAGGGGAAAGAATAAGAAATATTGGAAAGATGATGAGGTTGAAGCATTGATCGACGTTTTGTAGGAATTAGCTTGAGATCCGTTATGAAAAATAGATGGGTGATTTAAGAACAATTACGCAGTTAAAATGCACAAGATGTTGTTGAGCAAGATTCCTAATTTTGATAAAGAAGTCGATCCCCATATTGACTCTAAGATTAAATGGTTAAGAAACAAGTACAATCTAATTTCTGAAATGTGTATGCAAAGTAGCTGTCAGTGGGATGATGTTGAGCATAAGATCAATTGTGAGAAACAATGGTTTGATGAATGGTGCTTCGTAAGGACAATCCAATTTCTGAAATGTGTATGCAAAGTGGCTATTAGTGGGATGATGTTGAGCATAAAATCAATTATGAGAAACAATATTTTGATGAATGGTGCTTAGTAAGGACATCTAACTTAAAAGTTAATTAGGTTCTTATTTTAGTAGTTTTTTCTCTCATAGTTATAATATTTTCTTATTATGAAGTTTTTTATCTTATGTTTCCTGTAATTCTTTTTTTATAGAATCATAAAAATGCGATTGGAATGTGGAACTTTAAATTACCATATTTGCATAAACTGGACACGGTGTTGAGTAAAGATAGAGCCACGGGACTCAAATCTAAGAATATAGCTAAAGCAAGTACTAAGGCTAACTGCCCAAAGAATATGATAGTGTGTTCTTCATCGGACAGTGAAGATGAACTTGTTGTGGTCTTTGATACATAAGGATTCTTTTTAAGCACCCATATAACAAAAAAGCGAAAAAACCTCTCACCAAGAAAGGAAAGTTTTTACAAGAAAAAAAGTTAGCAACACTTCAGGAAACTATTGACTCAAGGTTAGACAACTTCTTAAGTTTGAGTCTATTTGCAAACAAATAACATCACAATATGTTATTATTACAAATTCTTTGATTGCAGAGTCTAAATCTGATTCCCTAACTAATGAGATGATGCAAGAGTTCATAAATGAACTTCTTAATAGTGGCATATCTCAAATGGATGTTGGTAAGGTTGTTGTATTATTCTATAATGATCCTGCTAAAGTTCATGTTTTGCTCGCTTTTCCAAATCATTTAAAAAGGTCCTTTATACTTGGGTTCCTCTATCCATCTTCTAGTCCACAAATCATGCGAGGGAGCATATTAATACTTTTGTAATTATTATGAACTTAGGATGCAATTGATGTTGTCTAACCAGATTATTTTATATTAGTTGGGAATTTTGTAGTTATAATGCAAACAAAGCTTGTAGTGTTAACCTGGTTATTTTGCATCTTTTGAAGGCTTTTGGTTGAAGTATTGTATATAGTTGTGATATTTTACATCATTTGCATCATCAAGGGGAATGTAAATTATATTAAACTCTAGATTCTCTTGTTGACATGATTGGATGAAATGAATCGAATGCTATTTATCTTTGCTTTATACGCATTTTGAGAAAAGGAATACAATTTATAGGTTCAATTATGTTACTTGATTTTATTGTAGCAATGGAATGATGGATATTGTGGTTATGTCAATAAAGTGTACAATATTTTGGATGATTAAATTGTATTTTGAGGACATTATGTGGCTGACAATATGTTGATGCAAGAAAATGCAGGAGCATTTTTTTTCTTCAAGAGCTATTGAAATGGAAATACCACAATACACTTGATTTTAAACATTATGTCTTTATAAGAGGTGCATAAATTAAACATAATTAATTAGAATATAATTAAATTTTAATATAAAATAAAATTTTAACAAATTTTTATTTCTCAAGATTTTTAACAAACCAACCACTATCAATGGTAATGATAATTATTCCTTCGTCCTAACCAACCATCATACTTGTAATAATTATATACATTCTTATTCCTCACTATATTATTTCCCATTCTTATTACTATTGTCTCACGTGAACCAAGCACTCCCTAAATTTTTTTCCTTATTATTCTTTTGCAATTATTTGTCCCTCTTCTCCTTTGAAGAAGTTCTTAATTTCTTTGTAATGAGCTTTATATCATTCTCATCACTATCACTTTTAATGATATCCTCATCTTTATTTTTCTCATATTTGGAGACTTTAAAAGTTACACATTTTCTTGTTAGATACACTTCCTCTTCATTTAATTAATTCATCCATATTTTATAGGTGAGGAATGATTTAATTAGCTCTTTAAATGGTAAGGTATTAAAATCTTTTACTTCATATGTAGTCTTCGTCTTTGCTTCCCAAACATTTAATAAAGATCTAAGAAATTTGCTCATCAATTTAAGATAAGTAAAAGTTTTACTAAGACCTTTAAGGGCATTAATGATAAGGATAAGGAATTAAAAATTGTCAATTTTTTTATTTTTTTTCATTTCATTGCCCCAATTTTATAAAATTTTCAATTAAATACTCAAACTTTTAAAAATCCAACAACTTAGTTTAAAAGGTTATTTATATTAACATTTTACTAATTTGGCTAACAGTATGTGTAAAAAAACTAACCTTTGGAAGGCTACAAGGCTCTTCATCTTTGTCAATATAATTTTTTAACCTCTTGTGACAAATGAAGTAGTAGCTATATATTTGAAATTTATTTACTTATTTAATGTTCAAAAATCATGTAGGAAAGAAGATATCAAATAACCCTTCTAAATATCAATCTTCACATGCTCCATTATTCATGTCATCAAAACGTTAATAGAAACAAAAAAATTTTTGAAAAGAATAGAAACAAAATTTTGACTTGAGATATTTGATTATTTAAAATTTTAGATAATTAAAAGTTTAAAAAACTAAACATTAAAGAAAAAATAAAAAAGTTAACACTTTGTAATTCACTATTCTTTTCTAATATAAATAAAAAGACAATACATATTAGAAATGAATTCAAGGCAATATGTTGATGCAAGAAAGCACTCATATAAATGGAACTTAAAGCAAGAGTATACTTTGTATACTTTGTCAGTAAATTAATTATTGTGGTCTTATAATGTTGAAATTGTGGTCTTCATATGCTTCATCAATTACATCATCAAAATATTTATAAGACAACGTTTTGAATTAAATTATTCAATTTCTAAAAGCTTAAATAATTAATTTAAAATTTTAAAAATTAGATACTGAAATTTAAAAAAATCAAAAAAATTTAACATTTTGTAACTCACCATCCCCTTGGTGATATAAATAAAGCCAATATACATATTAGAAATGAACTCAAAACTTATTTTCATCACTGGTACAAATGAAGCTTAAAACATATGGATACTTTCTACATTCCGGCAAGTTAATTGTTGTAGCCTTATCGTGCTGAAATTAGCATCACCAACACACATCTCAAACAAATTGGTAGTAGATAAGTTGGTCGTTGCACTTACGAATCAAAATTCGATTCGAGTATATAATAAATTGAGTTCTAACTTTTCAAAAGATTTTAATCTAATATCTGCTAGTGTAATTTAACACCTACATAATGATAAAAAATAACAAAGTACATCCTAACATTATTATTTTAGCATTTTTGGAAAATAATACAGCATTCGAAATATATTTTAATCAACTTCTTTTCTATCATGATGTGTGGCACTGTAATGTCACATTGATAAAGGTTTTCTTTTCCTGAAATACCAAACATAGTCATGTAACACCTGTTCTGTTAATTCAGGTAATCAACCGCAGTGTTGGATTGTGATTTGAATAATTCTGTCAAATTATATAAGTTAGAAGTATCATATTGAACATGTTTAATTTTGAGCACTCAATTCCGAAATTAGAAGTTTAGACATCCAATATGATCCTGACAACATCAGGAACTAATATGTTTCTTATGCAGGAAATAATGCACGAATGAACCACCAATATTTAATGATAAACTACCTTTAACACACTAAAACAAGAATGAGAAGACAAATTACAAAGAACCTTCTTCTTGCCACCAAAACAAAAACATGCAATGTTGAGCCTCGAGAAAAAAGAAAATAAAGCTAGAAGCTCTTAACCGCAGCAAGCTGATTTTTGAGCAACTTGAGCAGCCCCACCTGCTTGGTCCGCTTGATTGATCTTAATTGTAGTAGGCTGCAAATAAAATGGAGCAGAAAGTTCTTAAGAAAATCGAATTCAATAATGTTGTAGGGAAAGTGATAACTGTCGCAAATGCACCCAAAACCACTATCAACCCCACTCCCAAACTCATCCAAAATTGAAACGCTTTCCTCTAGGGTTTCTCTTGTCTTGCTTCCATATATTCCATGAAATTCCCATACAAAGTATGCAAAGCATGAGAGTTCAGTACCTCAGCCCTTGAATCGGTGTCTGCCAGCCTTTGCTTTATGTCCCTCGCAATTGAAAAGAAAACTTGTTCCACATTTAGGTTCGTTTTAGCACTCTGCAATACGTTGTGTTTGATATAAATACCAATAGAGGTCTATTCAAGGTCAAACTTGGACAGGTTTACTCACAGTCTCAAAGAATTTGATCCCATACTCATCAGCAAGTGCTTGGCCCTTTGACGTCGGCACTGCCTGGGAGAAGAGGCAAAGAATTATTTGAGATATGAAAATAGAGGGATGACAAAGTTTCTTGTAAATGTGACTATATGCATTAACATACAACAATATATGCAACATACCCTTTTACTTTCATCCATGTCAGCCTTGTTCCCTACCAATATCTTGTTAACATTGTCAGAAGCATGTTGTTCAATGTTGCGGATCCAATTCCTAATATCTGAAGATGGTGAAAGAAGATATTCATAAGAAAAGTGCAGGAAGCCAAAAGGTGGAAACACAAATGGAGGGATATTGATACCAGTGCAAAATAATGAACAAATGAATGACCAAAAATGAAGTATAGCAATAATCTAAATTTGACAGCTATTTGAATTTTTTGAGGTGATTTAACAGTATGAACTTACTATTGAAAGATGACTCATCAGTAACATCATAGACAAGCAAAATACCCATGGCTCCACGATAGTAAGCTGTAAATGTGACCATAAGAAGAATGGATTACTAGGATTAAAAACAGAAACAATCTACATGGAACAAAAATCAGAAATGTGAAGTGAAAATGATTTGATAAACAACAATCAAAACATGAGGAAAAAACCACCCAGATCAGTATCGAAACAAACGACAGAAAATCAATGGGAGATACAGTAGAACCTCTTTAAATTGATACTCGGTAAATTAATAAACTCTCTAAGATAATATTTTTCTCCGGTCCCGACTTGGGCCAGTTGAAAAATTAACAAATTTCGATAAGATAATAAGATAATATATTTTCAAAATACCCCTATGTAAATATAGGGCCCCATTAATATCATAAATTAATAATTATATAAACTTACACAAACATAACTAAGACAATTTAGTGAAATATGATTTTAGTGTTGTTTGTTTTTTCTTAAAATTTAAGTCTAGTTGGAGCTCATCTCTAACTTTTCTTATTCCATCCAAAATTTCTGGTGTTGTGTTCTCAAACTGCAACAAAAAATTGTGAAGAGTTCTTTGCGTATTTGATTCGTCATTGTTAATTTCGTGACACCTTTTAGATGAGGAGCCATGGTTGAGTGTAGTTTCAAGAAATTTTCTATCTTGTTTATAAAGTATTTTCTATCTCCATCATGCGTACATACATTGAATGTTTTTAGTAAAAATACAATAAATAATACTTAATTATTAAGAAACAATGAACATTATTTATTAGTTTTCATTAATATTATATACAATGAATCTATGTTTCAGATTCATTCAATTAATATGAAACATGAATTTTTCTAAAATATAATGTTTTTTTATGTAATCAAAATTTAACTTCAATCAATTACAAAAATCTCTTTAAATTAATAAGTATTAATTTATCGGTTAATTAAAATCTCTATAAAATAATAAAATATCATAATCCCAACAATATTAATTTATAGAGGTTTTACTGTAATTCACTTCATCATGTCACATATTGGAATGAACAAATAACCCCATTCAAGGAATTAAAGTGAAAGCGAGATATTTTAGTCAGTGGCATGTGTTCAACCAGCTTTTATAACTCTTTTTGTTATATAAAAACAGGAGGAGTCATTTCAGGCTTTCTGAATGCCTGTCTTGGCATTCAATTCAGTCATGAGTAATCTTAATTGTAGAAGGGTTGTCTAAATAATTTGTTTCTTGGTCTATAGCTTTTAACAACCACAGCAACAAGACATGAAACAAAAGTAGAAATAAATATAGAGACCAGACTATGGACATTCCATCTCTGCTCATGAAATCAAGTAAGAGGAGTGTAAGGACAGGAGAACTAACCAGTTGTAATAGTTCGGAACCGCTCTTGACCAGCTGTATCCCAAATTTGAAGCTTAATTCTTTTTCCATCAAGTTCAATGGTTCTTATCTTAAAATCAATGCTACAAACAGAAGAAGAGCTTTAGAAGGGTGTATGAATCATCAAAATTAAATCAATGAAACCTGAAACTTGCGCAGGTAAAAAACGAATAGGTACCCGATAGTGGTGATAAAACTGGTGGTAAAGGAACCATCGGAGAAACGTAACAGAAGGCAACTCTTGCCCACACCTAAGAACAAATAACATTCACATTGAAAAAAGGTTTTTGTCAATTGCATGGATGTCAATTAAACAGACTTGGGTAAAATGGAGAAATCTAAAGGAGCTATCTTAAGGAATAGCCCATCCTTGATTCAAGCCACAACAAAATATTTCTTCAATTCGTAGAACCTTTCTTTCTGCCAGATAATATCTAATAGAAGTGGAGAACTAGATTAAATCGAAAAGCAGAAAGACAATTGGAAACGAAAAAATGTACCACTATCGCCGATGAGGAGAAGTTTTATGAGGTAATCGTAATCAGCGCGAGCCCTCGCCGGTGGAGCAGCCATAGTGAACCACACAAGAAAAAGAGACGAAAACCACGGGCTTCTCTCCACAAAGAACAACAGAATCAGAAGCAAAAGGGCATCGGAGAAATTTGATTTCTCTTTTGGAATAATGTCGTTTGGATGATTTGTGTTTAATTTAGGAAATAAAGAGGAATCGAATAGAACCTCCGAGTCTGGTGATTTTTTGCTAATTTTTTCACTCCCCCCTCTCTCTTTCTCCCTTATTCCTTCCCTTGCGTCCGTCCTTGTAGCATCAGTCGCTTTTTGCCCTTCTCTAAAAAAATAGGGGTTTTACTTTACTTTTGCAATTGCCAGATTGGATATCTCATACATGTCGTGTGTGCTGTGTGTGTGTGCGGGGTGGAAACAAGCTAAACTCAGCTGTCTCCACCAAATCTGCTGCTGCCGTTTTCTAACACAAAATACATTATTATTTGGCAATTTCATCAAATGTGACGGCAAGGGATATCAATTCAACTACCTATGATACGAATGTGGCTCATCCAATTAAGCATCAAAATGCATGATGAAGTGGCAAGCAAATGGATTTCATACCCTGAAATTGCTAAAAATGAAATAAACTAAAGAATGAAACGGAACATAAACCTTAAATCAAATGCTAAAGATGAGAAAGTTCCCTTGTGAAGATTTCAAATGCTTCATAGATAATAGTCAAAGTATTTGATTTTAATTTGATAATTGATGTAATTTATAATTGCTTGAATCTCACTTGTCAGCTTTACAAGCTACTTTCTGCATCTATAAAATGTTAATTCGGGCGAGCATTGTTGAGCTCTATTCTTCAACTATTTGGTGGCTTTTGTTTTGAGAAGGATTTGCTAAGTTATGTGAATAAGGCAAGAAATCAGCTGAAACGTATGAGAGGTGACTCTAACTTTTTCAAAATTATACTAAGTTGCTGCATAAATACAATACGAAGAGAAAGGCAAGAAAAATCTCTCGATGGTTCCACTTTTATTTCTAATACTTTACGTTAGACTAGAAAATTGATGGTGGCTTCTGAAAGCTTTGATAAAGAAAGTACTAAGTCAAAATCCAGTTGTCGAATCCCCGACCCCGACTGAAGTGGCTAACTAAGTTCATTGCATATGTAGCTTCAGCTTCGCTTCCTCTTTTAATATTTTTCTAGTTGCTCTTACTAGTTAGTGAAGGCTGCTTCTCACTTTGGTGTTTCTCCTTTCTAGGAGCTGAACTATATTTGCTTCTTTTGTAAAACCTCAAGCTTCCTTTGTTATATCTTAATTAAATATAGTTAATTAATGAATGAATTATATTTTAGTTAATTATATTGTAATTGATTAATTATAGTATAATTAATTACAATATTTTAATTAATGAATGAATTATATTTTAATTAATTATATTATAATTGATTAATTATAATATAATTAATTACAATATTTTAGTTAATGAATGAATTATATTTTAATTAATTATATTGTAATTGATTAATTATAATATAATAAAATTAATTAATTACAATTAATTAATTATAATTTATTTGTTTAATTATAATTAATTATATTATTTTAAGTAATTATATTTTAATTAATTAATTACAATATTTTAATTAATGAATTATATTTAATTAATTATATTATTTTAATTAATTATATTTTAGTTGATGAGTTTGGGAAGGGGTTAATTATTTAATTTCTCAAGCCATAAATATATCAAGTAATGATTTCTATTCCTCTCTATTATGAGGGGTATGGACCAATACTCAAAATAGAAGAATGAAATTACTATTCATTTAATCATAGTTGCTTACCAAGCATGTAGTTTTCATTCCTTACCCATATCTTCCTTCTCATCCCCATTAACTAAGCACACCCTAAGTCAAAATCCAGTTGTCCAATCCCCAAGCGAAGTAGCTAACTAAGTTCATTGCATATGTAGCTTAAGCTTAGCTTCCTCTTTTAATATTTTCTAGTTGCTCTTACTAGTTAGTGAAGGTCTGCTTCTCACTTTGGTGTTTCTCCTTTCCTGGAGCTGAACTATATTTGCTCCTTTTGTAAAACCTCAAGCTTCCTTTGTTATACTTAATTCAATTTTTAATTTAAATTGGTAAATAACTCCTTTCACTTTTTATAACACAAAGTTTGTTATAGATATGGGGAATATGTTGGAAGTGGGAGGGAACTACTTCAGATAAAAAAACAAAATCAATATTAAAATAGTTTAGTAGCACATACTATTAGAAAAATAAGTATTAAAAATAACAAAATTGACCAAATTTTATAAAATTAAATGACTGTATCGACTAATAGCATCATCTAATCATATCAAATATGCACATTAAGAATTAGATTTTGCAATTAGTACATGTATCAAACACTCACCACATAACAACTATATACATCATATTTACTATCATAGAATAATATGTTAAATAAAGTCTCAACTCATGATTTTAATTAGTTTATTTTTGGTGATATCAGTAATTCTAATTCAATAACAATAGATTCAAGCAATATATGAAAAATCAAGTTCAATGGAAAGGTAAAGCGATCAAAAGAGTAATTTAATTTTTTGAAATAAAAAAAGAGCAAAGTGAAGCACAAATATATCGTAAGAGAGCTTTTAGATAATTCAATTCCATCATACCCAGAATAAGAAAGAAGAAAGTTATTCCATATGTAACAAATCATTGTACTCTATTATAACCTTACCTTGTTTGTTACAACGTTCTACGGGCTCAATCTTGCATAAACATGTTTCAGTGTGTACAAACTGCACAAATCTTTTCATAATTAAATGTAATTCAGTTTAAAGAAGACTCTCGTGACGCAACAAAATACTTTTGAAGAATTTTTTAAATGGTTTTAAATTTAATTTGTGAAATATTTGGAATTTATCTTTCAAATAACTTGAAAGGTTGAAAATATAAGAGACCTAGGTTGACCCTAGATATATATGGATAGACTAATGTCCTTACAAAAAAGTTGACATGCAGAACAATTTGGCTTTGGTGTAAAGAATGACGGCGACAGGGAGTTGCTAGACTTTGCATCAACAAATAACCTGATGGTGGTTAATACTTTCTTTAAGAAGAAAGATGACCACTTAATCACTTTCCAGAGTGGAGGACAAAATACACAAATTGATTACGTTATTGTACGCCAAGGGGACAAACACAATTGTAGAAACTGCAGGGTGCTCCCAACAGACAAAGTGGCGTCGCAACATCTATTATTAGTTACAGATGTTGCATGGAGAACTAAGATTAGAGAACATGTTCGAGCATAACAAGAAAGGATACTCTGGAAAAATCTCAAGGGAGATACGACGTTAAACTTTTGAAAGGTTATTGCTCCAGTTTACGCGGTAGAACGCGTAGGGGAGGCAGATCGTTTATGGACGGTCATGTCTACAGCTATTCGTGAACAGGCAAAGGAGTTGTTGGGAGTTACCTCTGGCAAAAGGAGAATGGATAGGGAATCGTGGTGGTGGAACGATGAGGTACAAATAAAGGTTAAGGCAAAGCAGGAAAATCTCAAAAGATTGATGGCAACTACTGTGAGTAAGAGAGAGTCCAAAGAAGGGAAGACTACGACATGCAAAATTAGAAGCGACAAAAGCAGTCTCAGAGGCAAAAACAAAGGCCTATGAAGAGATGTATCAAAGATTGGATACTAAAGAAGGCGAACAAGATATATATAAGCTCGCTAAGGCACGTTCCAGAAAGAGTAAAGATATCGACACCGTTAGGCATATAAAAGGAGAAGACGGGAGAACGCTTTTGGGAGATCAAGACATTAAAGACAGGTGGGAAGCCTACTTCACCAGCCTGTTTAACGAGGTTCGACATGAAGGCACTGGTATAGAGAATCGCGAAGAAGAGCGACCCCAGGATACGCAGTGTGATGATGTTAGAAGAATCTCTGACGAGGAGGTGAAAGAAGTAGGGATGTCAATGTTGGCCCAACCCGCCCGGCCCGACCCATTTTTGGCCGAGGTTCGGAGGGCCATGGCCGGGCCGCGGGCCAGTCCGGCCAGACAAAACGGAGTCGTTTTGTATTTTTTATATTAAAAAATATATAAACGGGCCGAGTTTGGCCCGGGTCGCTGGCCGATCGACCCTCTCTGGCCGGACCATTGCGGCCCGCGCGGGCCACTGGTCGGTCTACGCCCTGCCATTTTTGAGGCCGGGCCGAGGGCAGCCCGGGCCCGGCCCGACCCATTGACATCCCTAGAAAGAAGCCTTCAGCAAGATGGGAAGAGAGAAAGCAGTAGGCACTGACCAGATACCTATTGAGATGTGGAAGTGTCTAGGCAAGGTGGGGGTACAATGGCTTACTACTTTTTTCAACGCTATCTGGCACATGCGGAGAATGCCGGAGGAGTGGAGAAGTAGCGTAGTATACCGATCTATAAGAACAAGGGAGACGCACAAGAATATGGAAACCATAGAGGCATCAAACTCCTGAGCCATACTATGAAACTGTAGGAACGAGTTATTGAACAACGATTGCGTAAAATAGTACAAGTGAAAGAGAATAAATTTGGATTTATGCCTGGGAGATAAACTATTGAAGCAATCCATCTATTACGACGGCCGATGGAGAAATATAGAGAGAATAGGCGGAGCTCACATATGGTCTTTATTGACTTAAAGAAGGCATATGATAGTGTCCCATGAGAAGTCATTTGGAAATGTTTAGAAGCGAAGAACGTTCCTCGTACCTATGTCAGGGCTATAAAGGATATGTACGAGGTCGCTAGAACTTGTGTGCGCATGCCAGTGGAAGATACAAAGTATTTCCCGGTAGATATAGGGTTGTATCAAGGTTCAGCTTTAAGCCCGTTTCTTTTTGCACTTATAATAGATGTCATCACGCAGGACATACAAGATACAGTGCTGTGGTGTATATTGTTCGCAGATGACATTGTATTGTTCGGAGAGACGAAAGGAGAAGTTAATAGGAAGTTGGAGATGTGGATACAGACTTTGGAGCCAAACGGTCTGCGGTTAAGTAGCTCGAAGACCGAGTACATGGCATGTAATTTTGCACAGAGTTCAGAGGACGACGGACCAGAAGTTCAGATTGGAACTCACGCGCTATCCCAAACGGATAGTTTTAAATATCTAGTTTCTATCATACGAGGATGGAGATGTTGAGAGCGATGTAATTCATTGCATCCAAACTGGATGGGTGAAATGGAGAGCGACAATTGGAGTCCTATGTAACCAAAAAATTCCACTAAGGCTGAAACGCAAATTCTATAAGACAGCAATACGACTGGCTATGCTTTATGGCTCTAAATGTTGGCCTATGAGGGTGGCGCAAGTGCAAAAGTTTGAAGTAGTGGAGATGAGAATGTTGAGATGGATGTGTGGTTGTACGATGTTAGCTAGAAAACCAAATAGGGTGTACTGAGAGAAGTTAAGCATCGCAGCGATCGGAGACAAGCTGAGGGAGTAGAGATTGCGATGGTTCGGACACGTTCGCAAAATAAGTGTGACGGAACTAGTCAGGCGAGTTGAAGGGATTTATGTAGAAGGAACGCGAGGTCGAGGGAGGGCAAGGAGGACATGAGAGGAGCAGATCAAACTGGACCTACAGGTGTTAAGTTTATCTGCGGATATGACATCCGATAGAAACATTTGGCACCGCAGAATTTTGATATTAGACGTATAGGGCGCGTAGGGGCGTGAGGGGTAAAGCGAGCTTTAGACTACTCTGAGCACATGACCTGTGATCTAAAGTGTAGGAGACAACGATATGCAGGTAGACACTTAGAATGGTCTAAAGTAGTAAAGGTCATCCGTGTGTTTTTTGTGTATTGTTTCGACCTGTCATTCCTATATGTAGCCCTTCACAGATTCGAAGGGCTATAACTTAGTTGTAGACACCTAGTTCGGTGGATACTATGTCTGCTGGTCGACCGTACCTCCGCACGACCGCTTGCCCTCCTCCTAAAGCCCCATGAGGATACGACATCTACCTAGGATAACTAGAAAACGTTTAGGGTGAAATTAGAGTCTCCTCTAAGAGATGATTAGGTTCTATCTCTGCTGTAATAGATCGCCGACGTTCGATCAGGAATAGGATATATAGGAAGTGTATGTGTATATTAATATGTATGTAATTATATCTATTATGTACCTAGTGTATTATTATTTTATTGGTCTTTATTGTATTTTATTGCTATTTTTATTACGTCAAATTCTTCATTTTAATTTTTATTTATCTCTGCCTATGTTGGCTCACATATTTACATCTTCATGTATGTATAGATTTTCAGTTTCATGTGCATTCTATAGGTTATAGTACCCATGCATATACTTATATTGTTACCTTTATACAATGATGTACTCGCATTGGTCTGATCTGTTTATTTTTTGTTTGTTGAGTTTGTTCTTGTGTTTGTTTTGTTGCTTGTGTGTGTTTGTTTGTGTTGGTTTGTTTGCTGTTATTTATTTTTGCTCTTACCTTACCTGGGGGTCTATCAGGAAATAGTCTCTGTATCTCCATTAGAGATGCGGGCATGACTGCGTATATCTTACCCTCCGTATACCCTGCTTAGGTGGGAATTTATGTATCTTTGGTTTTGGTTGGTTTGGTTTGGCTTTATGTCAAGAACACTAGTTAGTACGTTAGTTAAGTAGTGGTTGATTGACTAGTATCACAAATTGGGAACGTTTTAAGTGAGTTTCATTGCATTTATTTATTTGTGAGCATGATATAAACCCCAGTATATTATGTGATCAAGAAATGATGTTTTGAAATGTATTTGAGCATTTGCGAGATCAAATGAATGATTAGTTGCGTATGGTTACTGTCTTCCATATCTGGAGATGGAACGAAACAAAAATTTGGAGACATAACAGAACAAAAATTGGAGACAGTGAGATGTTTGGTTGTGATAGACAAAACCAATAAAACTGTATTTGTAGCATCCGGACTTGGGCCGGATCGCTACTGTGCAGGGCCTCGGACCCCTACCGCCCATCACACCAAGGTATTGT
>JANQBM010000008.1:35828213-35845039 GCA_025594535.1 Erythroxylum domingense
TAAATATCTTAATTTAATTTATAAAATTAATTTAATAATTATTAATAAATATAATTAAATTTAAAATATTTTTAAAATATATTATATATCTCCAAAAAAATTGATTTAATAATTCAAAATATATAAAAATAAAATAAATATTATTTTATAAATTATTTATTTTTAAAAATTAAATATTTTTATTTATATTTTATTAATAAATATGACATAAAATATTAAAATCAATTTAAATAAAAATTTATTTTTAATTTTTATTTAATGTACAATTATTATTAGTAATAAAATGTTTATTTTATTTTTAAAATAAAAATAAAAATTATAATAAAAATTAAACTAATTAACAAATTTAAAAATATTTGAAAAAGGAGGGAGGAGAAAACACAGGATGGTTTAAATTTTTCAAAAATTTTTAATTTTTTTAAATTAAAATTTTATAATTTTATAATTTAGTCCCTATATTTTTTAATTTTTTCGGTATTAGCTAATATTTAGCCTATATTTATAATATCGATCAGTACTGGCCGGTACCAATCTGTATCGGCAAGTATTTAAACCCAGTATCAAAATTAATATTTCAGTACCGTTTTCCAGCCAATACAGTACATACTATCCGGTACTAGCTGGTATGATACGGAATTCGTAAGGTTGCTTTGTATTTTGCTAAATGCAATATGACGTGTAACTTTTCATCAATCCTAAAGAGGACTGTCTATTCCTATTCCTATTAGTTTTACTTACTATCCATGCATGCACACATAAATAAATACACCACATCAGCATTTGCATTCTACCTATACCATTTTTTTGGACCCTTCTATATTTACGTGTCTAGTAAGAATACATTGCAAAACTACGAATATCAAAACTAAGGAGAGATCTAACATTTTGATAGATAATTCTTTAAACTTATAATCTCCAATTTAACAGTACATAATCTTAAATCATTCCCAACGCCAAAAAAAATAAAGCCTAACCGCTGAGTACCAACAAATAGATTGCATAATCCGTAACAGACAAATTCAGCAGGTCATTAACTTTCCAGGAGTAAGACAAAATTGGGTCTCGGAGACATTCTTCAATAGAAAAAGCCCAACACTTTACCACCAACATTCTTTCTCCTAGCTTCTTCATGATCCATAATGCCCGCTGATGTAGTCAATACAATATAGCCAAACTACACAAGTTCAAGCGAATATTAGATGGTCCTCTTGTAATTCAAAACAGAAATTGCTTTTGAATGAACATAAAAACGTTGCCGAATCAAAGATATTACGAAATCAGTGAACTTTGGGCATTAAAAATTTGAAAACACATACTGCTATTGAATGAGCATGAAAACTTAGGTAGGTTTCCAAGAATACAAACTCTAGCAATATCATCTGATCAACTTATACAAAGTGTAATAACTTATTTCAGTTGAAAAGCTTTTGAAGATAGATCCGCATGCAAATAGAATTCAACTAACCAAGATCCCATTGAATCAAAAGAAAATCTGTATATTTATAGATTAACGCAGAACATGAATGTCAGTCATACATTTTAAAATCACCAAGTGTTCACAACTTATTCACACCATATATGGATGAGAATTCCTTTGCTAAGGCTATTTCCCAACTGCCTTACAATTTATCTAGCATGATCCAAAAGCACCAGATAGTGAATTTGGAAATACAACTAACCTGTCTCGAAGGCAGAAGCCTAGCAGTCCAACCTTCAATATCTTTGACTCCAACGTCAAAGCGGGGACTAATAACGCCACACTTGTTTAGCCTTCCATTCAATTCCACAACGATTTTTCCAGCTCTGTGATCATCAACATACTCAAACTCTCCAATATAACCTGCAAAGCAATCTAGTGAGCAAACAACCAACATTGTCTCCAACAGATTTCAGCTATGATCACATGAAGTAGAAGTCAACCATGCTTCTGCATGACCAAAAGAAACTTGATGATCACTTTTGAGGATGGCCTGATCATGACCTGTCGCTTCCCCCTCTTCTCAGCATTATACATGCTTTTAAGAGCATCATTCAAAACACTAACCCTCACCATTCTTCAAAATGCAAACTACTGAAAGATGTCACAGCAAACATCAAGTCAGCATTCTCAGTCATGTGTAAAAAAAAAAAAAAAGCAAAACACCCCACAACAATAGATTATCAATTATCGTTTGTAGTTCGATACATTGTCTAAGATCAAAAACAAAAAGAGATGCACCACGACCACACATACATACATATACAAGTTGGCAAAACAATCTCAAACGAAGCATCAGAGACCCATTTCAATTCAAAAGAAACACATTACATGTCACGTAACTCCTAATAGCTAGAATTGAAGATTCTTAAGAATAAACTCACACTAACGTACAAGTAAAGGGGTTGCCTCATAAGTAAACGTCGTCGAGAAAAGAAATTATTAGATCCAGACGTTCGCAACAGTTACAAGAGGTCCGATTCAAACAAATTAGGGTCTTGTTTCGACAAGAACAAATAAAAAAGCGGAGAAAAAACAGAGGAGATACCTGAGAATAGGAACGGCGGCTGTTGTTGATGATGAGCTGAATGACAGAATTGTAGGGTTTTGGGACTTTACGGAAGGTTAATGAAACGCAGGGCTCGTTCTAAATTGACGAGATTGTCCTTAGGCTTTCGGTTTTGTGACTCTCGGATCATTCTGCCACTGGACCCGACCCGAATTCTTTGATACATTATTCCATCGTATGAATACAATTTAGTTTTGTCCTTTGCTGTCCTTTGCTGATTTTTTTCCCCTTCAGCATCACTTGGCTAATATTTTAAAGTCATTGATAAGAAAAATAATTGTTCAGAATCCTACTTCCTGAAATGTTTGCTAAAATGTAGGTTTGTGCTGATTTAAATTAAAATATTTATTGTTGTTTGATGCCTAAAAATTCTGCAGTACTATTCAGTATATTTTCTCTATTCTAGCATAACTTTGTGCCCTATTTTGATAATTTAGACTTCTAATTTATTGTTTAATTAGTTCTATATTATTTTGCAGAAGGCTTACTAAAATTTAGGAATTTTGGAGCTAAAATAGGAAGAATTGAAGAGATATGATCATATACTAATTTTAAATATAAAAGGACTCCAAAATAGGCATACAAAAGTCTTCTAAATCAAGAAAAGAACTTCCTAATTAGACTAGGACAAGATATTACGAATTTTTCAGTATAAAAGGGGTTTTCATATATCAGATTTCACACCCAGCATAACTTGCACTCAAGAGAGAAAGCTGAGAAGAGGAGATTATCCTAGTGTCGTGGTTTTTTATTATATTATTTTCATCATGTCTTCTCTAAATTTACTACTAGTTGTGTTTTTGTTTACAAACATGTTAGCTTAATCTCTTTTTAGTGCCAAAGGAAGGTTGAACCAAACCTTATTCTACCATGATTTGATTGTTTAATTGTTATCTTTTAACACATGAATTTATGCTTTATTATGTCCTTAACGCTTCTTTGATTTTTATGCAAGTTATTCACTAAAGCAACCTGAAACATGGACCTCTAATTGATACATGTGTGAAATTCTTAGATGAATTGATTATTAGATCTTGATAAAGCATAGCTAGGATTACTAAGAGGACCTAAAATATTGGACTTTTAGATAATTTTAGTGGTAATATTACATAAGTTTCATTGATTTTTAATGCATCTAGATAGTTTTTATTGATTACATGACCTAAAAACTAGTTGTTTGATGTTGGAAATTCATCTAGATAGTTAGTTAGAACTTGAAATATGGTTGACTTTACTAGAAAAAACTACACAAATTTATGTAAAGAATGTATGGTTAGAGTTTTTCATGGTAGAAAGGGTGAGGGAAAGCTGAAATTTGGTACGTTTTAAGTGAATTAATTAGTTCTTTAAGTATTTTTGGATAACTATTAATTGTTAGTCAATAACTTAGTAATCGACAGCTTGAATAGTAGTTAAAGGTTTGATTTTGAGTATTAGTGATCAATCCTCGTGGGAACAATATCTATACTGCTATACTATAATTCTAGTGCACTTGCTAAGTGAAAGTTTAGCTTCTATTAAGTTTTTGGCGCCATTGCGGGGGATTGTATACAATATTAGAAGCGCACTTACTAAATCAAGCTTTTTTTCCTTTATCTAATTATATTTTATGTTTTTACAAGAAGTTGGTGACTAGTTATGACCCAATCAAGAGGGGGAAAGCTTCATTCTTTAGATCCAGAAATTGAGCGTACATTTAAAATTTTAAAGAGAACACAAAGAGAAACTATCAATCAACAGGACATGACTAAACATTAGCAAGGTAATCAAGGTCCTAAAAACCTTAGATATGAGGGTAATGTTCAAGGAAGAAAGCGTGCATTGAGGGACTATGCAACACCTACAATTGATGGGGCAAGTTCTAGCATTCATATGCCTACAATTGAAGCCAATAATTTTGAAATAAAGCTTGCCATTATTCAAATGATTTAACATGTAGTACAATTTGGTGGTGAAGCAAGCGAGAATCCAAACTTGCATGTAGCTAATTTTTTGGAAATATGTGACACATTCAAGCATAATGGAGTTAGTGATGATGCCATGAGGCTTCAGTTGTTCCCATTTTCTTTAAAAGATAAAGCTAAAAGTTAGTTAATTTCACAACCAGCGGGATCCATCATCACATGGGAAGGGATGGTACAAAAATTCTTGGGCAAATATTTTCCTCGTTCAAAAAATGCCAAAATGCATAATGATATCACCATGTTTGTGCAATTTGATGGAGAACCAACGTATAAGGCTCAGGAGAGATTTAAAGAATTGCTCAAAAGAAGTCCACATCATGGTCTTCCAAATTGGCTTCAAGTTCAAACTTTCTATAATGGGCTAAATGCAAATACAAGGAGTCATGTTGATGCAACCTCTGGTGGATCTTTTATGAGCAAAACTCCTGAATCTGCATGGTCCTTACTAGAGGAGATGACATCCAATGCCTACAATTGGCCTATTGAAAGGCTATTAAAGAGAGGAGTACATCAAATTGATGATTTTACAGTAATTACTACAAAATTGGATGCTTTGGCTAAGAAAATCAAGGACTTAAGGAGGTCAATTTGCAATTTTTATAGGGAAGGGCACCCAAATCATGAGAGTCAATCAGGTAATCACTTTAACAATGTTCAATCTATTGAAAGTGCTAACTTTGTTCCTAGAAATTTCAGGACAAACAATCCTTATAGTAACTTTACAACCCTGATTGGAAGAACCATCCAAATTTTTCCTAAAGCAACATAACAATAGACCTCCTCCACAAACTATCCATTAACCTCCTTTTGGGTTTCAACAACCAGAAAAGAAATTAAATTTTGAAGAAGCCCTAAAAACACTTATCCTAACCACAACTTCCTTCAATAGTGAATCACGAGGATTTATGCTTTGTACCCAAACTTTCATGAAAGAGACAAAGTCAGCCTTGATAAATCAAGAGGATTCCATCCAAAACTTAGAAACTTAAATAGGCCAACTAGCGAACCAAATATCTGGTAGGAAACTAGGAACTCTCCCTAGTAACACTGAGAAAAATCCTAAAGAGCAACTTCATGCCATTGAGGTGAGTGATGAGAGAAATAATAGAAAACCCATACCTAGTGAAGTCAAAAAGAATCCTACCTCTATGAATGTCAATCCAAAACCTACCCTTAAAAAATCTAAAGTTGGCCTTTTCCAAATCATTATCAAAGGAAGCAAAACGGGGAGGAAGTGAAAGATAAAGGAAAATAAAAAGTGGGAGAAACTAGCAATGCAAGGAAAGGTAAGGACATTCAAGATTCCATCTATGATCCACAACATAGAGGTAAGTTGCCCTATCCTTAAAGATTAGAACAACAACAATTGGATAAAAAGTTTTAAATTTTTTTTGATTTATTTGAACAATTGCACATTAGCATTCTTTTGGTTGAAGTAATAGCTCAAATGCTTTCTTATGTTAAGTTTTTGAAAGAGTTCCTTGAGGATTTTCATATTGTGAAGGTCCAAAAGTGAGTTCTCGGGCTCTAATAAACCCTTCCCAAAAAGATAACTAATTATTGTGAACATCCATTTAAACCAGGTCAAAGCATCCCACACATGTAAAAACTAATCAGTTCTAAACGATCTTCAATTGGGATTTCAAAAAATTCAAATTATTGTTCTACATGAAAATCCAGTTTAAAATATCAGTCCCATCAAAAGTAGGCATGTGTAATTTAGGAGGTTTAAGTGAAAATGAAGAACTAGAAGAGAGTTGCTTAGGAGAATCGTTAGGATAAAAATGAGGATGAGTATGTGGAGAGATGGATGAATGATGATGAATATTTGCTTAAGGAGAAACATGGTCTCTTGCAAGTGGAAATGGAGGATTAAGCTTAAATTTTTGCTGGTCAAAATTTTCCAACATATTTGTTTGATGTGAATCCAAATGCAGCTACATTGATTCTAATTTGTCGAGAAGACAAGCCATAGCATCATCAACAACATGTTGGGGTTTGAGAGGCATGATGAACGTCAATGAAATCATCAAATGATATGAAGCAATGAAAACAATGATCCCAGATTTGAGAGAGGGATACTCTCCACAAGAAGAAGATTTGTTTGGGTAATTGTTTCTCTACTTTTCTTTTCATTTACTCTTATATTTAAAATAAAGTTTGTACATATAGGGTTCCTATCTTTAATAGAATATAAGACAACTGTGTACATCATTTTTATTTAACATAACATATCTGTCTGTAATACTTTCTTCTAGAATATTTAGTCCATTACATAATCCTTCATCGAAGTGGGCTTGTTTAAATAACATTTGGTCCTTTGCTGAGAGTCATCTGCTGCTGTTTTATCTCCTATAGCTACATATGTTGTTGTTTTATCTTTTCCATTATCAAGAAACTTCCTAAAGGAGGCAGCGCAATAGTCGAAGATAAGAAAAAGGAAAGAGTGAAGAAGAGCACAGACATATAAAACATCTACATTTATAAGGTGTTAAAGTAGGTATAAGCTGACATTGAAATCTCGAGCGAGTCTATGGAGATTATGAATTCCTTTATCAATGATATCTTCCAAAAGCTAGCACAAGAATCTTCAAGATTAGCTAGGTATAACAAAAGGCCTATTATTACTTCCCGAGAGATCCAGACTGGATTGGTATTGCGTGGGGAGCTTTATAAGCATGCCATTTCTGAGGGGACTAAGGCTGTTACAAAGTTCACAATGGGCTTTGGTTTTAGGTTAGGTCTTTGTCTCATTTGGTTTTGTGATTAACATTAGGATTTAGTTAATAGATGGTGATGATGGGTGCTTATTGTTTTGTAAGTGATTGGATTTTCTTAATCCATATGTAATTTTTGTATTTGTAATTACTAAGATGATATTGAAAGTGCGTTTAGTACGATGTTATTATTAATGCTAGTGTTAAAATTCATTTGGTATTGAGTTATTTTGAGTGGATTGAAAGTGATTTATTATAAATACACTATTAACCAATAATTGATACGATATAGTGATTTTAAGGAATCAAATGAGTTATCATTCAAGTTTTTGTCTTGCTAAAAGAGAATGTAATGGAAGAGGAATAAAGGTAAACAATATTCAATTTTGGATACTAGAGTTATTTAAAATTGGTTATTATCTTAAATTTATGTGGCTAAGCAATCCGTTTTAACACTAGCATTAAATTTAAGTTCCTATAAATTTTCAACGCTTACATTACATTTAGCATTATTACCAAGATCTATATGTTGTTTCATTGGAAAAATAAAAGGATAACAAAAAGGATTAACGTTTTTTTGGAATTTTCTCGATTTATTTCTAAATATTAGGATGAGGTTGGTTTAGGATAATGGTCATGCTATTTAAGCTCATTTAGCATCCCAATCTAATGAAAATTTTCAATAGAAAAATAATTTGTATATTAATATCGAACATATTCAACCTATCTAATTTTAATTGCCCATCAATTTTTAAATCTATTGATATTGTCGTTCCTTCTCATAATAATACCAAAATTACCTTTTAATTTTAATATTATGACGATCTAGTTAATTTTATAGGTTTGTATGTTAAGAAAGAATAATCAAATTGAAATTTTTTTCATTGTATATATGCCTTATTTTTTACTTGCCATTCCTTTTTGTTTCTCTTTATTTGACAAAATATGATTAAAGTAACTTTCACAATTTAACTCAACTTTATCGATTCTCTAATGTTTAATATGTTTCTTACAAAGACTAAAGAAAACCAACGTGATTCACTTAGCCGTAAAAAAAAAAGAACAATAATAGGAAGAGAATGATGCATAAATATCTACATCAAAATTTTCAATCTTTATATTTTTCATAATAAATACAAAGTTTATAAAAGCTCTAACTCTCTTCATGAATGAAGTCTTTACTTAAATGAGCTATTTATAGATATTTGGAGACTTGATAGGCAAGCATACAAGAATATGGGCATAAGGATACTAAACCATTAACTTAGTTAGTGATTGACATCCCTGACCACTTTAGACACTACTTTAGTGGATGATTTACATAATTTACAGTTTATCTACTTCTAAGGTAAAGATACATGTGATAAATGAAGATACGACAAATCACTTATGTTCTTTGCTATGCCCTCACACTTTCTTCATGATTTACCTTTTAACTTTGCTACATCACTATTGATCTTCATCCACAAAATGAAAGTTAGCCAACTTCCAAGTCAATTCGCATATGGTCTGACTGATGCATACCTATGATCTAGTTCATTCGTCCACAATCCATTATTTGAGCACTAATAATTCCTTAGTCCAATCAAGAATGTCTAAGACAAGTCTAACTCACCTAAGCCAATCCAATCAATTCCTTATAATCTATAAAAGCTAGCAAAAACTTGAATCATGCTTGATCCCACCTCATTAAGTCACCTTGTTTCCTCTATCAAGCCTAATCCTTACTAGACATTGGCCAAGGCTCACTAATGGCTATCAAAATGGTCTTGCAAATATTAAGGGGCTAAAAAACCACCACTACTAAACGATTTTAATGCCCTTGTTGAAACAAATGGAAGGTAGTCATTTATCTAATTTTTGAATTGCCACAAGATTGTGTCTTCCTCCTAAGTAGCTTCCAAAATTGGTTTGTTCTTTCATTGAATCAAGAATTTTGTTCTTTAATTATTCTTGTTTTACCCCATTGTTGGTGATTGAAAATCTTTTTAATTTGGTCCTAGAAATTTTTCCTTACAATAGTTTACTTAACTCCTACTCGGATCAGTTGCATCTTCATGATATGGTTTAAGGAAACTAACATGAAAAGTTAGAAGTACCATTAAACGTTTGGTAACTTAAGTTGATATGCCACATTTTTAACCTTTCCAATAATTTCAAATAACCCATCATAATTTGGCATTAAGCCTTAATGCACCTGCTTACTACTAATTTTCTTCCAAAAATGAGAAGTAAGTTTAAAAAGTACCTTATACCTGATTTTGAATTTAAGAGGCCTTCTTCATTGATCCGCATATTTTTTCATCCTTTTAAAAGCTTTGCAAAGACTATCTCTTACTTCATTTAACAACTCCTAAGTTATAAGACATTTTCTTCTTGACTTTTATTATGCTACTTCAAAAGGAGTGAGGGGTTATTTTCTCAAGATAAGCTTAAAAGGATTCTTCTCTGTAATTACGAATCTATTCAAGTTATAAAAAAATCATGCAGTATTAAATAAAATTAACTAATTGTATTGACTTGCACTTACATAATGCTGCAAGCATTCCTCCAATAAGTCATTAATCCTCTTCGTTTGGGCATATGTTGGTGGGTGATTTACAGTAAAAAAAACTTTAATTCATACCCAATATGGCCATATCTGTCATTTACAATATCTATCAGAACTCTAAAGTGGATGTATGATGTTCCCAATTCCTGGTTGATGTTTGCTCAATTAAGTGTATGGTTCCCTCACCCATTATAACCTATTTTACATTATGTTTTCTCTCAAACTAGAACAATCTAGAGGCAATTCGGTGTATGTATGATCCAATTAGTAATTGACATAACCCAAAAAAAAGCAAAAAGTCCTCGCGTAATAAACTTAAATTGTAAGAGTAAAGAAACCAATAAGCAATAGCAAAGACAAAAACACTCTTCTCATTCCCTTAACCATGTAACTACTTCACTTTAATGGCTCAATTCCCTAACGTGTCTTCTCTATAACAATCACACTTATTAGATCCTAATTCACTTGCAAGTAAACCAAAATATCCTCAACAAATATTGGTGATAATAACTAAATTAGGTACCATATAAAGTCGAAACCTCTAATTGTGAAAAGACCTATATATTAAAAAGATTCAAATAAATAAAAGTTTTACAAAAAGGATGGTAATAAAGAGGGGAATGAAGTAAAAGAAAGTTGATTTGATTACAAAGATAAGGTTTACATGTCTACTATATAATTTGTGTAAAATTTAGAGAGAGGGAGAAAAAAAGGATAAAGAGAGAGATAGAAAATGGCGGGATATATATATATATATATATAATATGCACATATGATAAGACAATCTGAAGAAAAAATAAAAATATTAGGTAGGATTTTTTTAACAGAGAGATGATGGATATATTGAGTTGAGTTCAACATTTATAAAATGTTGAGATTTTTTTTAAAAGCCAAAAGAGCAATTTAGCCCCCAATGTTTACACTAAAATCTGATTTGGACCCTAAAGTTTCAAAGTGTTCAATATGAACCCTAACATTTGCAAAGCATTCAAAATGAATCTTAACATTTGGAAAACGTTCAAAACAACCCTTGATTGGATAAAACAACTGAGGTAGTTAACCCTCCGTCAGTTAAATGCTTATATGACATTTTTTGCTAATGTGAAATTTTTAAATTTTATTAAAGTGGGCCCCATAATGACGTGCCATTTCTTATTTAAAAATCCTTTCTAGTCTCAAACTACTTACTTTCTTGCATCTTTAATAAAGAAGACACTCTATTAATCTCAAAATCCTCAAGAAGCTATTTACTCTCTTGCATCTTGAATAGATTAATCTTAGCATCCTTAAAACCCCAACTCTAACAAACAAAGAATTAATCTTTCCATCTTCATAATCACTTTCATTAAAGTCCTGACTCTTGCGGTCCCTACTACCAACACTGCAACATTGTTCTCTATTTACAGAGGTTTAACCCCCATTTTCTTGGGTATTTCCAGCAAAAGCAACTCTATAACCATATTCGAGAGTTTTGGCATCTAGGTCTAGGGCTTTAAGTGGTTCTTTTCCACGATAAAAACTTTTAGGCAGGGTTTTATGTGGGGTAAGCTTCTGTTTTTTGTTCACGAGAAAACTTTGTCAAGAAAACAAATTCAACCTTTAATGCTTGACAATTGAACACACCAACCAAATGGTACGAGAAACAAACAAAAAAATGTAAAAAGTTAACACAAGATTATCAACTCCATCTAAGAAACAAGAAACAAAAATTTTCATTTTTCTTCACCTGTATATACGTAGATATTTCTTAATATGTACAAGAGGATATGTTACACCATAAAGGGATTGTACATCTGGTCCCATTTTTATGCCACAGTTGCCAAGCTCCTTCTCCTTCATTGCTAGTTCTCTCTTTTGACATTTTCACCACTTTTGACCTTTCCAATGGCTTTCTTTGAAGAAGTGAAATCTCAAAACATGCAGACCCTTTTTCATGATTTAACCAATACCAGCTAGAAAAAAAAGGGAATGCAAAGAATAATACGCTTCTATTACATGGATATAAGAACAATTATTGAACAAACTAAGCACAAAACCAAAATGTTGATATATACTTTACATGTATAGGTCAACAAAATAACAAGAAGGCTAGAATGGAACGATTGTTAAGACATGTTTTGTGTGTGAAAAAGAGAGAGCATCTACTTAAAAAAAAAACTTTTGGTACCTTAAATCTTGTGATTCTTCAAAAGGGGGTGATCTAGAGCTAACTGTTTTCTTTTATGAACACAATCCATGATATCTCCATCTGGGCTCTGGTAGTGATCAAATTACAAACAACTCAAAATAATGTATAACAGATGCAAATACGTTTCATCTTAAAAGTAATTGTAGAGGAAGAATAAGAAATGTTGATGTACTTCTATGGTCATGACAAAAGGCTTGACAATCTTTTCTAAGTGCCTTGGAGTCCTTTCTATTCTTAAGGTACTTACTTGTCTACAATCAATGTAATTTAGAGTAAAGGTGAATTTATTGAAATGTTTTTCGTGTGTACTTTAATACAATTTTAAAGTTAAAAATGGCATGTCATCATTGTAGGTCCCACTTTAATAAAATTAAAAAATCCATATCAATAAAAAAAATCATGTCAACGTTTAACTGACTGAAACCTAACTTCGTTAATTGTTTTGTCCAGTCAAGGCCTCTTCTGAACATTATTTAAACATTAGGGTTTAGTTTGAACGTTTTACAAATGTTATGAATTCATTTTGAATGCTCCAAAATATTGGGGTCCAACTTATATTTCAGTGTAAACGTTGGGAGTTAAATTGTTCTTTTGGGCTTTGTTTGAACAGTTTGAAACTTTTTTATTCAAACTAAAATTTGATGAAAACGTTAAGGTTTAATTTAGCTCCTTTTTTGAAAATGTTATGATTAGAGTTATAAATTAATTTTGAATGATGCACAAAAAAGAACGAATTGTATATCTATGGATTTATACCTTTTCAAATATAATAAATGAATTAGTTGCAGTAAAATGTAGATATAATAAATTATGTAAACCAATCACAAAAATAGTCATAATAAAAGTAAAAATTCAATCAAATAATCCTTATCTATTATAATTCTCTAAACTTAAGTTAAACATTTAGAGGCCGTATAGTTCCACTTCTATTTTTCTATTGTGATTTTTAGTTTTAGTTTTTTTAATTAAAAAACAAAAACATGTTTGGTTAAAATTTCTAATTTGAAAATTGAACACAAAAACATGTTAGGTTAAGATTTGTAACAAAAAATTGAAAACAAAAATATGTTTGGTTTTATGGTTATGTTTATATTTTTGTAATTATACTCTTATGATAATAATTTTAATATAATTTATTATGTTTTAAAATTAATTAATTATCATTATAGTTAAAATTAAAATATATGCAAATTAATATAATTAAAAATTTTACACATCAATTTTGAGTCTACCATTATTGTTTATCAATATAAGGTGCTAAGAGAACTGAATACTCATATAAACTTGACTTGGCACAGATTCAAGCAACGCCAGTGAAGAGGCTATGCAATTCCCAGAATGTGATAAACTGTTAATGGGATGTTCTTTATATCAACCCTTGAAATTAATAATGGAGACACTCTGGAAGTCACCGTTACCAACAAAGCCCAGTATAATGTCACCATTCATTGGTCAGTGTTATTACGTTTATGTACATGCACCACATATCTTGTTAAAACATTTATTTCATTAATAGGCACAACGTGAGGCATATGAGAACGACATGTGTAGATTGGCCAGAATTTGATTCAATCTGATTTATAATTGATAGTAAAATCGAACTTGTATCAACCTACCAGGGTCTTGAATTTTTTATAGGTGGCAACAAGTGAATGAATACACCTTCAACACTCTCCCTTTGTAAGTTCCGTACTAGCTCTTCATGTGCTCCACCTCCAACTCTGCCTCCGTCCATCCTAACCACAGTTTTTCTAACTCTACAACCTTCGCATCGCCTTTGTCACCATCATCGTCAGATTCTAGCAACCTCTAAACCAACCTCTCTCTCCAGACACTCCCTTCTGTTCCTTCCCGTCAATCATCGATTCTAGCACCTCTGTCTTCATCAGTAGTCTCTAGAATTCTAGCACACTTTTTCACGATTTAACCAATACCAGCTAGGAAAAAAAGGGAATGCAAAGAATAATACGCTTCTGTTACATGGATATAAGAACAAGAATTTAACAACCTAAGCACAAAACCAAAATGTTGATATATACTTTACATATATTGGTTAACAAAATAACAAGAAGGCTAGAATGGAACTCGTGTTAAGACATGTTTTGCGTGTGAAAAAAGAGAGAGCATCTATTTTTAAAAAAATACTTTTGGTATCTTAATCTTGTGATTCTTCAAAAGGGGTGATCTAGAGCTAACTGTTTTCTTTTATGAACACAATTTATGATATCTCCATCTGGGCTCTGGTAGTGATCAAATTACAAACAGCTCAATATAATGTATAACAGATGCAAATACTTTTCATCTTAAAAGTAATTGTAGAGGAAGAAGAAGATATGTTGATGTACCTCTATGGTCATGACAAAAGGCTTGATAATCTTTTCTAAGTGCCTTTGAGTCCTTTCTAGTCTCAAGGTAATAACTTGTCTACAATCAATGTAATTTAGAGTAAAGGTGCATTTATTGAAATGTTTTTTTGGTGTACTTTAATGCAATTTTAAAGTTAAAAATGACATGTCATCATTGTAGGTCCCACTTTAATAAAATTAAAAAATCCATGTCAACAAAAAAAATCATGTCAACATTTAACTGACTGAAGCCTAAGTTTGTCAATTGTTTTGTCCAGTCAAGGCTTGTTTTAAACATTTTTTAAACATTAGGGTTCATTTTGAACTTTTTACAAACGTTATGAATTCATTTTGAATGCTCCAAAATATTAGGGTCCAACTTAGATTTCAGTGTAAACATTGGGGGTTAAATTGTTCTTTTAGGCTTTGTTTAAACAATTTGAAACTTTTTTATTCAAACTAAAATTTGATGAAAACTTTAAGGTTTAATTTAACTCCTTTTTCGAAAATATTATGATTAGAGTTATAAATTAATTTTGAACGATGCACAAAAAAGAACGAATTGTATATCCATAGATTTATACCTTTTCAAATATAATAAATGAATTAGTTGCAGGAAAATGTAGCTATAATAAATTATGTAAACCAATCACAAAAATAATCATAATAAAAGTAAAAATTCAATCAAATAATCTTTATCTGTTATGATTCTCTAAACTTAAGTTAAACATTTAGTGGTCGTATGGTTCTATTTCTATTTTTCTGTTGCGATTTTTATTTTTGTTTTCTATTTTTTTATAAAAAATAAAAACCTGTTTGGTTAAAATTTCTAACATGAAAATTGAACACAAAAACCTGTTTGGTTAAGATTTGTAACAAAAAATTGAAAACAAAAATATGTTTGGTTTTATGGTTATGTTTTTATTTTTGTAATTATACTCTTATGTTAATAATTTTAATATAATGTATTTTGTTTTAAAATTAATTAATTATCATTATAGTTAAAATTAAAATATATGCAAATTAATATAATTAAAAATTTTACACATCAATTTTGAGACTATACCATTATTGTTTATCAATATAAGGTGCTAATAGAACTGAATACTCATATAAACTTGGCTTGGCACAGATTCAAGCAACGCCAGTGAAGAGGCTATGTAATACCCAGAATGTGATAACTGTTAATGGGGTGTTCCCTAGATCAACCCTTGAAATTAATAATGGAGACAATCTGGAAGTCACCGTTACCAACAAAGCCCAGTATAATGTCACCATTCACTGGTCAGTGTTTTTACATTTATGTATATGCACCACATATCTTGTTAAAACATTTAATTCATTAATAAGCACGACGTGAGGCATATTAGAACGACATGTGTAGATGGGCCAGAATTTGATTCAATCTGATTTATAATCGATAGTAAAATTGAACTGTATCAACCTACCAGGGGTCTTGAATTTTTCATAGGTGGCAACAAGTGAATGAAAGCTAGATACACCTTCAACACTCACCCCTTGTAAGTTCCACACTAGCTATTCACGTGCTTCAACTCCAACTCTGCCTTCGTCCTTCATCCTAACCACAGTTTTTCTGACTCTACAACCTTCGCATCGTCTTTGTCACCGTCATCATCAGATTCTAGCAACCTCTTTCTCCAAACACTCCCTTCTGTTCCTCCCCGTCAATCATCGATTCCAACACCTCCGTCTTCATCAGCAGCCTCCAGACAAACCTTCTCACCCCAAACACTCCCTTTTGTTCCAGACCAACCTTTCAGTCTCTCACACCTTCACCTTCACTCTTCTAGATATTGTCAATGACATTGGGTATATCTGGAGAAATCGCAGAAGTCGGCGCAGAGAAATTTGTTTTTATAAAACCTAAAACCTATTTTAAAAATTCAAAAAAACGTGATTTTTACGTTTTTGTAAAATTGTTGCCTTTTCCTTATTTTTAGAAACAAAAAATAAAAACAAATTTCAAAAAACACATTTTGAATGTCTATTTCCTTTTCTAAGAAAAAAAAAGAAAACCAATTACTCCTTTACTATTATCTTTCTTGAATGTACGAGGATGATCTAAATTTTAAAAACCAAAATTATTATTTTCATTTATTTTGACCTCCTACTGTTGAAACCAATGTTGCGAATACCGTACTAGATTTGGTACCAGATTGAGTTCTGGTACGGTACTATACCGGGTACCGTTTCAGGTAATTTTTTAAATTTATAAAATAGTCCTTGAATTTTTTAAAAATTGCAAAATAATTCATTGTCATATTGTACAATTGTACTGTGTATTTTTAACCTAGTTTCTAAAAATCAAAATAATAAATAATAATCACAATTAATATGAAATAATAATAATTTTAAGATATTTCACATATAAATAATAACCACAATTTATATGAAAAAAGACAATCATTATTAAAAAGATAAAATTAAGAAAAATATACAGTATTTAAAATATTACAATTTTAATTTTCATTATATAATAAATAATAATTACATC
>JANQBM010000008.1:35860164-35890351 GCA_025594535.1 Erythroxylum domingense
ACTAATTGTGATTATTATTTGTTATTATGATTTTTGAAAATAGGGTTGATGTAAACTTGTAAACAGAAAACTGTACAGTATATAACTGTACAATATATCAGTAGACTATTTTGCAAATTTTTAAAATTTCAGGGACTATTTCATAAATATAAAAAATTGCCCGAAACGGTACCCAGTATTGACCGGTACCGGTACAGTGCCGTTCCAGACCTCAATCCGGTACCAAGTCCGGTACGGTATTCGCAACATTGCTACTATGAGATTGATATGTGTCAAAAAATAGAGCAGAATTCCTTCAATATCGGACAGTATAAGAATTTTCACTTAATATTAGCCGGTATTTAAAATATCGGTCCATACTATAAATTTTAACAAATTTATGGATTAAATTGTAAAAAAAATGCTAACAAACTCCATCCTTCCTTCAATCGCATACACCTCTCAGATCTCTCATTTGCAAATTTTTCTCTCTCCCTCACATCGTTCTACTTCTTACTCATTACTTTTACTATCACTACTGTCATCCGGCCACCACCATGACACCACCACCCATCTCCACCATGCCTCCCCGCCTGCTAGTTTACCTCCTCCTCCACTATGCATCCCCGCTGCTAGTCAACAATCTACCTCCCCAGCCAACCCAAGCCTCCTCTGCCTACTGCTCTTTGCCTCTCCTTTCTCTCCATTGGCTACTCTCCTCCACCAATCCACCACCATCTTTGTTGAAGTGAAATCAGATTTTTCAAATATAGTTTTTGACCCGACTCAACCCATTAACCCGAATTGAAATTGTGATTTTTTTTTTGTGTGTTTTCAATTGCTTCTTTTTGCTCCTAAATTGCATTTATGAATGGTTGGAATTGAATTTGTGAATGGCTATGTGCAATGTGTAGAATTATGAATGGTTGGAATTGTTGGAGTTGAGATTTAAGAAATTTGAGTTCATAAATGTATGCATATTTCTTGTGACTTAAGTCTTAACATACAAAATTTTAAATTAATGACATTTAAATAATTAGTTCCACTATTTAGATCTTTTATTCTCCTTTTTCAGCTCCTATATCACACCGGAGGTAGAGGCAAAAAAATAAATAGGTTGACAAAATTTTACTTTCATATATTTTTAATAAATATAATTGATTGTTGTATAAAATATTAGATTTTGTTATATTAGGATTATAATATAACAAAATTTGACGAAAAGAGAGATTTTGTTAGAAAATAGTTTAATTATAAAAAAATCATGTTACCACTTATCCTACATTTATCTCCACATGAAACATCAATAGATTAATGAAAGATAATTAATTAATTAAGCAGCTCCAATTTAGGCATTTTTAAGAATGCATACAATAACATGAGCCATAAAAATCTATTAAAGAAATCTTCGATGAGAACTTGATGTAAAGTGTGAAAGAATCATTAGTTTGATTACAACTCATTTGATTGCCTTAATATGTTAAAGATGTTGCTTTGTTGAAGATGAAAATATCAAAATACTATCCATATAATCTAATGTCATAATTAATTCATACATAATAAAGCAAAAATTTTCTTTATTTATTAAATTCAATTCACTTCATACATGTAATTTGTTATATTCGTCTTCAAACATGTTCAAGTTTATGACTATTAAGTATAATATGTTATTATGTATATTAAATACTTGAATTGTTAGTTTTTGACTTATGGTAAATTGTAAAAGTCAACGTGCACAAGACTCTCTACTTTGCGTGAGTTTAGAGAGGATCGATTATAATATATGCAGCTTTCCCTTTGTATTTTTACAAAGAGGTTGTTTTCTTAATTTGAACTTATGACTTATATAGTTTCAAATTAGAAACTTTACTAATTGCTCCAAAGTTCACCCTCTTTATGATGAATTGTGTTGGATGAAATTAAATTATGTATGATATAATCATATAAAATGAGTTATATTATATAAGATGGACATGGGTATTGTGTAATTTGTGTTAATTTGGACTTTTGAGTTAAACAATACATATTCTGTGATAGTAGTTGATAATTAAATTATGTGTTTTTATTTTGATATATGTCTTCATTTATTTTTACAGATAAATGGAAGAAAGTTCAAGTACTTTTGAACATTTAACCGCTTCAGGAAGATACAATGATCCAATTTAGGCTCATACTGCATTGGTCCCTTATATGAAGAATCAAACTATTTGCTTTTTTTGTAACAAACATTTGAAAGGGAGAGGAATCACTTGATTAAAGAAGCATTTAGTTGGGGGTTAAAGGAGATATGGAACCTTGTCATAAAGTAAGTCATGATGTGAAGTAACAAATGAAAACGTTGCTTGAAGAATATCAACACAAGAAAGATAGAAGGGAGAGATTGGATTGTGAAATTGGTAGTGAAAGTTCATTTTTTGGTGTTCATAATGATAATAGAAATGTTAAAGGTGGTAGTGGTAATAGTGGTGTTCCTTTCCAACAAGAAGTGAATGTTTCATCTAGACCTGATGTTAGGAAAAGAATAAGGTAGATGACGAATTTTTTTGTACCACTAAAACTCTTGGAGTTCAGCTTTCAATTTGTAGTGTCATGCAATCAAGAAAAGCGACTTACAATATAAGTATGACAATAGCTAGATGGGGGTATGATATAGAGGCAACATTCAATCTTCCCAATCTTACTATTATCAGCCTATAGTGGATGTTATTATCTCTTACAGTCCGAGATACAAAGCTCCTTCCATTGATGACTATAGAGGTAAACTTTTGAGTTGTATAATTTCTAAAATTAAAAATTATTTGGAAAAAAGATGAATGAATTGGGCTACTTATGAGTGTCCAATCATGTGTAATGGTTGGACAAATAGGAGATATGAGCATATTACTAATTTTTTAGTTTATTTTGCAAAGGGCTCAATATTTTTGAAGTTTAGTGGTGCATTTTGCCTTGTTAAGAATATTGATACTTCATTTGAAATATTTGATGAAGTTGTGAATGAAGTAGGGCTAGAAAATATTATTCAGTTCATTATTAACAATGATTCTGCTTATAAAGCAGTGAGAAGAAGGTTACAAAGCAAGTACAATTGGTTTTTTACTTCTTGTGTTGTACATTGCATTGACTTAATGCTGAAAAATATAAGGGATGTTAGGTATTTTCCTATTATTGATGAGACTATGCAGAAAGCCAAAAAGGTGACCAAGTTCATCTATAATCGTGCATAGGTCTTGAATTAAATGAGAAAGGATTTTACCAATAGTAGAAATTTATGTTGTCCTACTATTACAAGATTTGTAACAAATTTCTTATCATTTTAGTGTCTTGTTATGATGAAGAAAGAGTTGAGACAGATGTTTACAAGAGATAAGTGGGTTGCATGTCAGCATGTTTGGTCTAATGCTAGATTAGAGGTTTCCAAAATTATACTTGAAGATACTGAATTTTGATTGCAATGCCAATTTGTTAGCTGAGTTTGTGAGCCTGTAGTGAGGGTGTTTCTTTTGGATAATAATGATGAAAAGACAACAATGAGTTTTTTTTTGGGCATAGAGAGGGTGAAGAAAGCAATCAAAGCGAATCTGAAAAATAGGTCTTCTTTGTACACACCTTATTTTACATTCATCAATGACAAATGAGAAAGGCAACTTTACTTTATGTTGTTTGTAGTTGAGGCGTTTTTGAATCCTAGTGTTTATTTCAAATCAAGTTTTACAAAGAAAACTGAAGTTAATAGGAGAATGCTATTAACTATTACAACAGTTGTTTCCTGAACTCACAAATGAAGCTTTATAAGCAGTCTTTTGGAGATTTTAGGATGTCAATGGTTATTCAAAAAAGAGCAAAACCTAGTAAAACTTTCTCTAGGTATATATATTTTTAGTTTTGTTACTTGTTGAAAATTAATTATCAATTTATTTGTTTATAACGCTACTTTTGTTGTCTTACGATTTACAATTTCTTAGTGGGACTAATTCGGAACTGGTGTTCAAGAATTGAAAAGGTTTGTAACTCGAATTCTAAGTCAATGCGTGAGTGCAATAGACTATGAAAGAAATTGGATCACATTTGAATTGATCCATTCTAAGAAAAGGAATAGATTGGAGCACAAAAGATTGAATGACTTGGTCTTCGTTCGTTACAATTTAAAGCTTCAGGAAAAGTATGTTATTGTCATTATTAATTTAGATATAATTTTTAAATAATTAAATTTTATTGTTTACTAGGACTTTTAATAGAACAAGTAGTTTAATAGATCCAATTTTTATTGATAATATCGATCTTTTAATGGATTGGGTTTTTGAGGAACTAAGTTTGGTAGATATGAGTGACTTGGAAGATAATCTTGGATGGGAAAGCATTGATATGTCATTTGGTGCATTGAATATAAATGATGATGATGATGAGGCTCTTATCAATGATGAAGATTGTGTACCAAATGATAATTAGGGTCAGTGCAGTTATAACGGATATCCCCTAAATGATTGAATGAAGTTTTAGGTTTTTGTTTCTCCTGTTTTTTTAATTTTACTTATACTTAATGTATATGTTAAAATCTATATATGCAATGTAATTGTAAATGTTTCTGTTTCAGGTTTCACTTCTACTAATGGACTATTTTGTAATTTTTAATATATGATAAAATTGTAATAAATAATAATAATAATTATTTATTATATAATAAAATTATAATATTTTAAATACTTTGTATTGTTCTTAATTTTATATTTGTATGACGATTATTTTTTTCATATTAATTATGGTTATTATTTATATGTAAAATATCTAAAAATTAATGTTAATAAAAATAAATAAATTATTGTTATTTTAAATTTTTATTATGATTTTTGGAGACAAGTTTGATGTAAAATTATAAAGTATACAGTATGATATACTAATGGACTATTTTGTAAATTTTAAAAAAATTCAAGAATTATTTATATATTTAAAAAATTGCCCAAAATGATACCTGGTATTAACCAATATCGATACAATACCATACTAAAACCTAACCCGACACTAAGATCAGTACAGTATTTATAACAATGATTAAGACCATTCTATTCTTGCATCTCCCTCTCTCTTTAGATTATACATCATAAATTTAGGGATGGCAATTGGTTGGTCCATGGGCCAGCGCCCCCCCAACCCCACTAAATTTTTTAAAATAAATTTTAAAAATTAAAAATATAAAATAATTTATTTTTTTAAATAGATTAGGGTCTAAGTTGCCTAGACCCAAGCTTACCCAAAACCTAACTCTTCTAAATAAAACGATGTTGTTTTATTTAGAATAATTAGATCTCGAGTTTGTTTGGGCCTGGGCTTGGCCCAGGGGCCGACCTATTGAAAACAACTAAATTTAAGCCTATGGGCCAAAAATTGCCATCCCAACATAAATTTCACCTCTCCCTTACTTCACCAGCACATCTTCCTCTAATAGAAATCTTGTATTAAAAGAAATCACAATCCATATAGTGTAATTTTACAATATAATTTCATATGGAAGGAAAAATAATCAATTCAATTTAACAATCTCGAAGAATGTAAGAATCCGATCCAATCGCACCATGTAAACCCAAAACAAAAAATGTATAAATAGTTTATTTCTATCATTTGAAAGTAGCCTATCTAAATAAAGAAATAATTTAATTATAAAAGTTTTTTTGAATTAAAAGAAATGTTTCAATCCACAAATTGCTTGCACTGAATATCATTACACAATTAATGATAGACTATGAATTATCACCATAAATTAAATCTCTATCGTCATCTATCTTTCATAAAAATCTCACATCAAAAGAAATCACAGTCCATATAATATACTTTCATCATACATATTCATACTGGAGGAAAATAACTAATTTAACGTACCAATCTTAGAGTGTAAGAATACGATTCAATCATTGCAAAGTCACCATGTAAATCAAAAATTCAAAATATATAAATCTTTCATTTCTATTATTTGAAAATAGTAAGCCAATTAAACATGTTTCAGTTGTAAAATTTTTTTTGAATAATATCCCTGTTAGAAATAATTAAGAGAAATATTTCAATCACAAAATGCTTTCATTAAAAATAAATAATATAACATAACAATTTCATTCTTGTTAACTTCTCTTAAAGGTTCATAAACTATTCACATAAAAAGGAGTATTCCATTAACTCACATGGTTGACACAGAGCTTTAAGCTTTAATAATTGTTTATTTAAATTGTGTTTTATTTTTATTAGAACTACAATGACATTTTTATCCTTATTATTAGGTTTTAGGTCATTATAACTCATATAAATACTTCTTTATTGTATTGCAAAAGAACCTTTTGCCTATTTTCAATCGAAATATTCTATTTCTCTTAAGGTTTTTGTCTGCCTTTTTGAGTTCTTTGTAGATCTTAGATTAGATCTACGTTTTCTGTACTCTTGGATTAGAGTACTACCTTTCCGCGTTGCGTCATGTTGTATCAAAGCCTTGAAAATCCAAGGTTTGTTCGTCTGACAATGGACAACACCAACGACGACATTCGTGGGTTATCCGAAGTTTGGGAGTCAATTTATAATATGGAACAGCAGCTGGTGTTGATTCAAGACCAGTTGCAAGCGTTGTTGCGAGGAGACAACACAAGAAGAATTGAGGAACCAATTGTTAGGGAAGGTGACCCTACGAGGCATCCTCATATTCAAAATATCGCGCCACGAAATTAGAAAAATAGTTCCAGTGATGAGGAAGAAGTCATCCAGTCAAGACGGAGAGGAGACTATGAATATAAACTAAAGGTAGATATCCCATCTTTTACCGGAGATCTAGATATTGAAGGCTTTCTTGATTGGTTAACGGAGGCAGAGAGATTCTTTAATTATACGGAGATTCCAGATGATAGGAAAGTGAAGTTGGTAGCCTACAGTCTAAAAGGGGGAGCTTCCGTATGGTGGGAGCAGTTGTAGGAGTCAAGAAGGAGAGAAGGGTGGAATCCGGTTTCTTCGTGGAGGAGGATGAAGCAATTGCTTAGAGGGAGATTCTTATCGCCAGATTATGAGCAGTATATTTTCGACGCGTATCAGTAGTGTTATCAAGACGCTCGTAGTGTCTATAAATATACAGCAGAATTTTTGAGGTTGGTAGCCCGCAACTAGTTGTTTGAATCACAACCTCAACAAGCCTCACATTACTTTAGAGGGTTGAGATTAAATATAAGGGAGAAGATAAGAATCCAGATGGTGCTTATAGTGCAAGATGCGACAAATTTAGCTATGAAAGCTGAATCTATATTGAATGAGAAGCAACGGGAGTTTAAGCGCTATCCATGTGAGAAGAGTCTAGGCGATAAAGGAAAGGAAATGGTTACTGCAAACCCTACGAGGAGTAGTGTTGGTAAGGGAAGCACTAATGGCGGAAGCTTAAACAAAGTAGCTCCAACAACTTCCAAACCTGCCAATCTATATATTAAACCAGCCCCATCAAAGTTTTATAGGTGCAGCGAGCCAGGACACAAATCTAATAAGTTTCCAAAAAGGAAAGCAGTAAACATGGTGGAATAACAAGAAGAAGAAGATGAAGAGGAAGTGTGCGGACCCGAAGGTGATGGTTGGAAACAGCAGGAAGAAGAGGAGGAGAAGACGTATGTGTGTGTCGACAGAAGATTGATGATATCTCGCAAAGAACATGGTGATTTGCAAAGACATAAGCTCTTCCGCATGAGGTGTTTGGTGCTAGGGAATTTATGTGTGTTGATCACTGATGGAGGGAGTCAGGAAAATATTATAAGTGCAACTACTGTGAAGAAGTTAAAGTTAACTACCGAGCCACATCCAGATCCTTATAATATTAGGTGGATCAAGGAAGTTGGACAGATTCTGGTTAAAGAACGATGTAAAGTGACTTTAGTCTCACAGAATGATCCAAAAGCCTTTGTTACAAATAGAGAATAACCGAGGCAAATTTGTTAGTGAGATGAAGGAAACAAAAGAGGTACATATGTTATTAGTTAAAGGGGGAAGAGCTAGTAGAAAGTAAACCTGAGCCTGTGGTACCTCAAGAAGTGCAATCTATACTGGAGTAGTTTTGCAGATGTGACTTCAGAGGACTTATCAGAGGGATTACCATCTATGCGCGATATCCAGCACTATATTGACTTGGTTCCAGGAGCCAGCTTGCCTAATCTTCCTCATTACAGGATGAGCTCAAAAGAGAATGAGATTCTATGGGAGAAAGTAGAGGAGTTGATAAGTAAAGGCCATATTTGGGAGAGTATGAGTCCATGTGCAGTGCTAGCATTACTTACGCCGAAGAAAGATAGGAGTTGGAGGATGTGCGTTAACAGTAGAGCTATCAACAAAATTATTATTGGCTATAAATTTCCCATTTCGAGACTTGATGATATGTTGGATCAACTGAGTGGAGCCATTATTTTCACTAAAATTGATCTCCAGAGTGGATACCACCAAATAAGAATAAGGTTAGGAGATGAGTGGAAAATAGCCTTCAAGACAAGGGATGAGTTATATAAGTGGTTGGTCATGCCTTTCGGATTATCCAGCGCACCTAGCACTTTTATGTGTCTTATGAATCAAGTGTTGCGACCTTTCATTAGTAAGTTTATGGTTGTTTATTTTGATGATATTCTTATCTATAGTAGATCTATTGAAGAGCATGTAGGACATTTAAGGCATGTATTTGAGGCCTTAAGAGAAAATCAATTATATGCTAACTTGAAGAAATGCGTATTTATGTTGGAGAGTTTGCTATTCCTCATATATGTTGTGGGAAAAGATGGCATCCGAGTGGATGAAGATAAAGTAAAGGCCATTAGAAATTGGCCTACACCGAGAACCATTGGAGATGTGAGGAGTTTTTATGGTTTGGCGACGATTTATAGGAGATTTATTAAGAATTTCAGCAGCATTGTAGCTCCTATTACGGACTGTCTGAAGAAAGGGAAGTTTAGATGGGAAGAAGAGCAAGAACAAAGCTTCGCCCTTGTCAAGGAGAAATTGTGTACAGCACCGATCCTAGGCCTATCAGACTTTGAAAAGTTATTTGAAGTGGAGTGTGATGCGAGTGGGATAGGTATCGGGGTAGTATTATCCCAAGAGAAAAGGCCTGTGACATACTTTAGTGAGAAACTAAGTGAAGTAAGGAAAAAATGGGCTACCTATGATAAGGAGTTCTACACCATTGTGAGGGCTTTGAAGACATGGGAGCACTACTTAATTGGAAAGGAGTTTATTCTTTATATCGATCACCAAGCATTGAAGTATTTGGGAAGTCAAAAGCAGTTGAAGACCAAGATGCATGCTAGATGGTCTGCTTATATTGACAAGTTCCCCTATAAACTTGTCCATAAAGTTGGAAGAAACAATGTAGTGGCAGACGCGTTGAGTCAACAAGTAGCCATGATCAGAATGCTAACAGTTAAGATTGAAGGTTTCGAATACTTGAAAGCCTTATATGTTGATGATGAAGACTTTAAAGGAATATGGAAAACTTGTCAATGAGAGAAGTCGTAAAAAGACTACTACATTCATGATGGATTCCTTATAAGAGGTAACCAACTATGCCTCCCGCGGACATCAATGAGGGAGAAAGTAATTAGAAACTTACACAAAGGAGGGTTAGCTAGACACTTGGGCAGAGACAAGACACTTGAAAAGGTACATAAAAGGTATTTTTGACCTAAATTAAGGAGAGACGTTGTTTCTATTGTTTCTAGGTGCCAGATTTGCCAAACTTATAAAGGTCATGCATCAAACGCGAGTTTATACATGCCATTACATATGCCTGATAATATTTGGAAAGACCTTTCTATGGACTTTGTACTAGGTTTACCAAGAATACAAAGGGGCATGAATTATGTTTTCGTGGTGGTCGATATATTCTCTAAGATGGTGCACTTTTTACCATGTAAAAAGACAACAGATGCAACAGTTATTGGTAAACTGTTCTTTCGAGAGGTGGTGAGGCTCCATGGGGTTCCAAAATCAATTACCTCAAATAGAGACACTAAGTTTCTGAGTCACTTCTGGAGAACTTTGTTGGGTATGTTTGATTCATCTTTGAAATATAGTAGCACAGCTCACCCACAGACCGATAGATAGACAGAAGTGGTGAATATGACTTTGGGTAATTTAGTGCGATGTATTTGTCGTGACAAGCCAAAGAATCGGGATTTCCTTATCACACAAGCTAAGTTTGCCTACAACAATGCTATTCATAACTCTATCGGACGATCTCCATTTTTTGTGGATTACACTAAGTTACCAAATCATGCATTAGACCTTATTCAGTTACCTAAAAATGTTAACATCCATGCAAGTGTAGCCAATTTTGCTAAAGAAACCCAAGAAATACAAGTCGAGGTGAAGGAACGACTTGAAAAAGCTAATGCGAAGTATAAGGCTAATGTGGACCCATATAGGAAGAATCAAGTGTTTGAGGTGGGAGATGAAGTAATGGTGTTTATGAACAAAAAGCGGATTACTGAACATCACCACAAATTGAAGGCCAAGAAGTATGGTCCATTCAAGATCGTGAAGAAAATTAATGACAATGAATATGTCATTTAGTTACCTTCGTGGATGGGTAACATCAACCCAACCTTTAATGTTGTGGATATTTATCCTTATTTACCGGAGTGCAAGTTAGGTTATCCAGAGCATAACTCGAGGTCGAGTTCTTTACAAGTGGAGGGGGACTGACGCAGAGCTTTAAGTTTTAATAATTATTTATTTAATTATTGTGTTTTATTTTTATTAGAATTACAATGACGTTTTTATCCTTATTATTAGGTTTTAGGTCATTATAACTCATATAAATACTTCTTTATTGTATTGCGGAAGAACCTTTTGCCTATTTTCAATCGAAATATTCTATTTCTCTTAAGGTTTTCATCTGCCTTTTTGAGTTCTTTGTAGATTTTGGATTAGATCTGCGTTTTTTGTACTCTTGGATTAAAGTACTACATTTCTGCGCTGCATCACTGGTACTCCAAAATCCCAAGCCAACTCTTCCCACACAACTGACGACTCCATGTCACTCTTTGAATGCTTCTGTCTATTAACACTCTATTCAGCCTTATCGAATTCAAAAAATGTTTTCGTTTTATTTGAAGATTATTTTTCACTTTCTTTCTTATTAATAGTTTTAATTAATTTATAAATTATAGAAAAATATTAAATTAAATTCCATTGTTGTTGGAAAGGAAGCAAAAGAAAATAAGAAAGAAAGTGAAGAATGGTCTTTAAATAGGACGACGTGCTTTAAATTAGATAGGGCTGGACAAAATATCACGAGACAGAAAATCCACTCTCCTCTTTGAATGGCTCTATAAATTTGCGGTAATCACAAATATTAATTATCTAATGAAACATCTAGAAGAATGTAAATTGAAAGAAAAATGATAGAATTCACTTATGATCTACACAAGATTCTAACATTCTTCAAAATTTTTCATATATGGTTCTAATTTATATATTACAGTCTTCTAACAAATTTAATGATTTACACAAAAGTGTTAGGCTGGTTCTCTAGTTGTTTATGTGTTGGTCTATTTTTTTCACATTTATGTGTGTAGGGTCTCTGTCTGTGTGATGTATGTTTATGTTATTTGTCTTTTGTACGAGCTAGCAGAGTCTAGAAGGTTGTGATGAGGGAATTGGAGCGAGTTGGTTGTAACAGAGTAACAATGGGAGTATGTATATAGAGGGGCTGATATGATATGTTGTTTTGTTAAGATTTTAGGTGATTTCTTTGTCAAGTAGAGAATGCAGCCTCTCTAATTATTCAATCATTTTCGCTATTTGCCAGATCGAGACCTTGGTAGAATATCGAGCACAGTTTGCGATGATAGCAGCATTAGTTAGGAGGATGAAGGAGAGTTATATGACTATTGTATTTGTTAATGGGCTTGAAGAGAGATTACAAGCTAAACTCAATATTCTTAACCCAAATGGGCTCAAAGAAATAATGTTGGCAACAGCCCAAGTTGAACAAAAAATGAGATCCTCGAACCAATCTTTATTACCTGATACCAAAAAGAGCTTCCTTCTAATTTAACCCGAAGCGAGACCTTCACCATCTCAGAGACTCTTACCAAAATTGTATCATGAAACCTACCAATCTTACCAAGCCTTTACTATTGCCACCTCATCAAGAATTTTATTACCAACTGTAAACACGATTTTTGATATCAAGAATGAACCAAAAACCTACCAAGCTTCTTCATCTTCTTTAAATGCTAGAGTCAAATAATTAAATGAGATCTTTTGTACCGTAATCCAATTTCGAACCTGTTTTATTAATTTTCATCCACACAAAGGATTTGATATGACATAGAGGAGTTGATACGATAGAAATAACAGGTTATTTTGTTAAGATTTCAGGTGAAATTTTTGTTAAGGAGAGAATGTAGCCTCCTTTAACTGTTGATGGGTCCTTATTTTATAAAATTTTCTAGCTGATGTCAATTCTACTATCCTCGTCTAACCTTTATTTCCCCAGTTCCTACTCCTTCCTTCTTTATCTTCCTTAAATATTTTATGAGTATAGCTCGGTTGTATCACAATTTTCTATACACAAATGAGTCATTAACATTTTCAAATTGTCACATGTTAACCTTCTCTTAAAATTAGTTGCATTAAGTCCTTATTCAATCTCATATTCTTTAATGTGCTTGTGACATGGACTTTTTTAACATTTGAGTCCCCATCAAATAACGTGAAAAGGCTAAAGATGAGATGTTATATTCTCATGGCAAAATATGTGATTTTTTTAATTGAATTGTATATCATAACATCATTTCCTTTAAAAGCAAAACAAGATTTTTTAATTTAATTTTATATATTTTATATTTTGAATATTTTTCTTTCAATTACCCTTTCTGCCACATTATTTGCCTAGTGAACTAAGATTGTGTTTGGTTGGGTGGTTATTAATAGAATGAAATGAAATTTAATATTATTTCATCATTTGAAAGGAGGGTTTATAATAGAATAGAATAGAATATGTTGGAAGGGAAAGGTTTCACACTACATCTCATTCCATCCTAAACAATAAAAATAAGTTACCTACGATTTGGAGAGTTTATAATGAAATACAAAATGCTAAACAACATTTCATTGTATTACATTATGAACCCTTCTTCTAAACAACATTTTATTATATTACATTATGAACTCTTACATCCCTCCAAAATAACAATTTTTTAATATTACATCTAGTTACATTCTATTATATCGTAAACCATTTTATTCCATTAAAAAGTTTACATTCAACTAAACATAGCCTAATAGAGTCCATGTACCAAGTATTAACAATTCTTTAAACCACTAAACAACTTTTGGTGGTCCATATAATGGACTAGTTCCATTCAAATTACTACGCATTTCCAAGGTAAAAAAATGTATTGTTTTATAAGATAAATAAAATGATAATTTAACGGTAAAGAGCTTGTAATAGCTTAATCAAATGTTAAGAGATTATATGATAAATTTATTAAGAAAGAAAATGAAGAAAATGAAAAAGTATAGCAGGTCATTTTTCACCCAATGTTAATTATACTTTTACCTTAATTTATAAAATGACATATTATAAACTTACAAAATATCAACATATTTATGACACTCCTAACACTATTATTAGGAGAAGATGATAATGTTAATATAACAAGTCATGTCCCAATTTTGCTCATTAATCTCTAAGTATTGTGTAATTGTGTTGTCCCAAATTTATTATTATTGTATATACGTGTTGTGCTAATTACTATATTTTGTATAGTACTATGTTTGTGTGATAATCATATCTATCGTTTTATATTTTGTTGGTTTAAGAAGAATTGCAAATTTACTTTTATGTCGCTGAAAAGAAACTATTTTCTAATTAACCAAATCCAAAGCATTTTAATATTACACAACAAAAACTATCAACAATGAAAAAAATAAAAAGAGATGTAAAATAACAAAGAAATTAGTGGAGGCCAACTCAATTACTAGGAAACAGTCTATTTACAAATTACAAGAGAGCATTGAATACCTTCCTCTAGTGCTTTGAACCAAATTCTAGTGTAGTACACTTGACGATGGGCCAGCAACTCTTTCTCTGATGATCCCATGGCCAGCTTTTAAGTCATCCTAATCGAGATTAACACATATTACACAGCTAATCTAATCTACAAGAATAACAATCTGTATGAACTCTTTTAGATATCTCTCGTTGGCTTTAGACCCCTTCTCATCATTTCATCCTTCAATTCAAAAGCCTTCCCTATTTCTCCAGCAAGACAGCAACCATGTATCAAAAAGTTGTATGCTACTACATCAGGCTTGAGACCATTACTTAACATAGTGTTCCATAACTTGATAGCTTCTGGTAAATTACCCCTTCTGCAATACTCATAGATGACGGTTGAATATGTGATGCAATCTGGGAAAATACCATTCTTTGCCATTCCATCTAAAATGCCGGTTGCCTCCTCAAACTTACCCAATTTGCAGAAGCCACGGACAAGTATATTATGTGAAATAGTATTCGCTAACAACCCATCAAGCATGACATTGTGAAGCTCTAAAGCTTTCTCCATGTCCCTTTCCTTTGTAAGTTGGTCTAGGAAACAACCGTAAGTGACATGGTTTGGAGGAGAATCACTAACCAGCACGTTCTTGCAAAGAAGCTCAGCCTGATGCATGTATCCAGCCTTGCACAAACCATTTATCAGGGCTGTGTATGTTACAATATTAGGAGTGCAACCTTCTTCAACCATTATGTCCAAAAGCTCAAATGCCGCGTTTAGATTCCCTGCTTTACTATGCCCATCAATCATGCTTGTATATACTACATTATCAGGCTTTAATCCTTGATCTCGCATATCCTTCAAAAGACCAAAGAAAGCTTTTGTATCATGTTCTCTCATACTACCATCTATAAGTACAGCATAACACACAAGGTCCATGTCCACACCTCTATTCACCATCTCACGGCAGGCATTCAATGCATCCTTCAATCTCCCCTCTTTACAATACGCATGGAGAAGCGCACTGTAACAAATCTCATTTAACTTACGATGCTCATTGTGAAGATTATCAATGAAAACTTTGGCTTCAGATGCCCCACCAGTAGAACAAAGACCACTTATTAGAGACCTGTAGGTATATGTATCTGGAACAAGACCCTTCTCTACCATTTCATTGAGCAATTCAAAGGCTTTTGGTGTGTTTCCCTCCCTGCAATAGCCATCAATCACAACATTGTAAGTCACCTTATTTGGTATAATCTTCTGTCTAGCCATTTCATTGAACAAGTTATTAGCCTCAGTCATCATATTTACTTGACAAAGCCCAGATATAAGTGCAGTAAAGGTGTATACATTTGGTGCAATGCCCTTCCCTGTCATCTCATGATACAGTCTAAAAGCCTTATTTAACTCTTTTTCATTGCAATACCCACTAATTAATGCTGTGTAAGTTACAACCGTTGGCGTCAATCCTCTATGAATCATCTCGAAAAAGAAAAAATCTGCTGTCCTCAAATTCCTCAACTTACAGTGACCATTTATCAAGGAATTGTAGGGATAAACAGTAACTTTTATCCCTGCGCTTGTCATTCTATCAAGGAAAAGAACTGCAGTATCCATTTCACCCCTCCTGCAAAACGAGTCAATTAAAATAGAATAAGTGATATCATTTGCAGACAAACCTTTCTCTCCCATTTCATTATAAAGCAACTCTGCCTTGTCATATTTTCCTTCTTTACACAAAGAATTAATCAATGCATTGTATACAAACAAATTGGACGTCACCCCGATCCCACCAAGCTTATTTACCAAATCAAAAGCATTGTCGGTCATCCCCTTTCTCCTTAGCCCTTCAACAAGACATGAAACAGCTGCCTCACTTGGAATACACTCCATCTCAATCATTTCGTTCAGCACCTCCAAGCCAACTTCAAACTCTTGCACCTTGCATAACCCAAGTACCAAAGTGCAATAAGTTATTACATCAGCTTTCAGTCCTTTCCGAGCTAGACTATTTTTGATCTCAATAGCTTCCCAAACTCTCTGACCCTTGCAAAGGCCATTAATCAACAAATTATATGCCACTAAATTCAAATCATAACCATTGGATTCCAGCCAACATATCATTTCCTTGGCTTTAACAAAATCCTTAGACTCACACAAACTTCGAATTACCGCTGCCTGAATGTAAACATCAGGTCTAATCCCCGAGTTTACAATCTCATGAAACAAGATTAAAACCATGTCGAATTGCCGAATCTTCAAAAACCCATTAAGAAGTGCACTCAAAGTCCTGATTTCAGGCATTAAATTACAACTTGTCATCAATCTGAATATGGAAACGGCATCGACGTTTCTGTTATTTTGCACATAACTTTGAATCAACAAATCAAACCCCAAACTCGAGTTAGGTTTACATCTCCTGAAAGAGTCCAAGAGACTGTCAAAAATCTCTCTAGGGCCAATGCCGCGAAAGAGCAATGTTTGGAAGAGCGAAGAAGCAGGCCAATACAGGTTAGCATTGACAAGAGCATGAATTAGAATACAAAAGGATAAAGTTGAGTGGTTAAAATTTGCGTGCAAGCCCAGAAAATTGAAGAACCTTAAAGCCAACTTGGAATCATCCAGACTCTGCATCAAAACCTTCTCAATGTGATGAGGCCTCAAATTCCTCAAAACAAATGGACCATTCAACGCATGCTTCCAGCTTTGTTTTCCTCGTAATATGTTTATCAGAATTGCCACGAAATCCGAGTCTTTGTCTTTAACAGTGCTGATAGTTTGTGGAATTACGCAGGAACCAGAAGTGCAAAAGTTTCTGGATTTGGGAATGGTGATTTTTGAGAAGGGTCTGCGAGAAGGAGAGAGTTTCATCTTGATGGAGCATGAATGTGCTCAGTGAGTTTTATGGGTGGAAGCGAAGACAATAGTGGCAAAGGAGCTGTGAAATTATGGAGAGCGGGGAACTAAACAAGAGCCCATCAATGGGCTTAAACAGTTTTGCTTCTGGGGCGAATCTCTTTAGGCCATCTCCAGCCTACATGAATTGAAAGACACCAAAATTGGATACCATTTTAGTGTAATGAATAATAATACGTTAATAAACATTAATAGTAAATTAGGTATTTTACTATTTATGTGTCAAAAGTAGTAAAATGACATCATTGATTGTTTTCTTATTTACATATTCCTTTTATGTCCTTCTCATAATTTGATTTATTTACATAATTTACCATGTAATTTGATTTATTTACATAATTTACTAAGTAATTAAATTTAAAATATTTGTTACTTTACACAAAATATATTATTACAAAGATCTCATTAAAAAATTTAAAATGACACCAATATTGAATATAATATTAAATTTATTTTTAATATTTATTTATAATTTTTATTTATAAGTGTTATAAATTCATTAATAAAATATTTTAAGAATAAAAAGTAAATTTAAAGATGAATCTGATGCCCAAGTAACCATAGAAGATTGGAGCAAAATGCTAGCCCCTGAAATTAATATTAATAGAGACGACACAATTGTATTTCAAGAATTCATTGCTAAACATAAGCAAATTAAAAATAAAGAAGCTCATTATAACTTTCGTAATATACTAATTGAATATTTGTGGGAACGATATGATAATTCAAAAGATTAGAAATTAAATGTGTAATAAAAATATTATATTTGTGTATGTTATTAATTTGTTGTTGCAATGATGTTAATTATATATGTTAAATAATATTAATTTAATATAAAGTATAAATTAATTAACTACAATTAATGATTTTGTTTTATTTATTATAAATAAATAAATAAGAATTATTGTATAAATATAAATTAATTTAGTTAATAACTAAATTATTATTGAATATTCTTTGAAAATACTTCACCACTAAATTTGGTATAGAGTCGTTGAAGTGAGGCTAAATTTGGTATAAAAATTCTTAAAACATTCTTTTTTACACTAACTTTTGGTGTAAAAGTTTAATAGAATGATTGGAGATGATATAAGGACTTTTTCGTCCCTATCTAACAAATAACTTCATGATAACATTTGTTCTCATGTGACTATGAAGTTAATGGATTGATTTAAGTTGATCAATTATATTCAAACAATTTTTTAATTTTTAAATTTTAGATTGGATTTAATCTTGGGCTAACCAGTACTGCTTGACTCAAAATCTGAAGATTTCAAAATCTGTACTACCAATCCTACATATGATAGAGATTTTTTTATAACTTAAAAAAATTGTATTCTACCATTTTAATAAAAGGGTAGTAATCGATATGGCCTTTGGGAGTTCTTTGGAATCACGATAGCTTGCACTATGCAGTTGATTCTTTGTTAGGATGGCATAAATAAACTTTTAATCTGTCAGGAGGAGGTAGTCAAAGGTCTCAATTCTATTTTAGGTAAAAATTAAAATTTCAACTTTAACTTTTACATATGAATACAAATTAAACTTTAACATTTCCGAACATTTAAAATAAATTTTAATATTTTTAAAATATTTAAATTGAACTCTTTATAAATCGATGCTGTAACAAGAATATATTATCTGTAATGAATTTATGGGTCACATGATGATATGTGGTAGCTTTATGAGACCTATAAGTTCATTATAAAATTTCTATTAGACTTAATTTTTATAAATTTAATTAAATGTAATTAACTCTAAATAAAACTAATTAAACTAACTTAATCTAACAAACGCTAACCTGATAAATCAAAATCTGCAATTTACATAAACCTAAATTACAGTAGAAGGAATTCAAGCTTCCTTTAATATCATTTGCAATAAAAGGAAATAAAAGTAAGCTAAACTCTTTTACTATATGTTGGTCGATAGAGTTCTGTCCGGTGCAATTGGATATCAAATTAGTTAAATAACACTAATCATCATTTGTGCAAAGACATTATACGCAGAGCCATATCTTTTCTCTTTAGTGGCATGACCTATCCAATTGCCACTCTTTTTTGGGATTTCATTAATGGTGTAAAATGAAATATTAAAACACAACACAACATGCATCTCATACAACAACATTTACGTGAGACACATGCTTATTAACCATGCATATATAGCAACAGTAGCACAATCAAAATAAAATACCTCCAGCTATTGCTCCACCAATGATCCTCTTAACGTCTATGTGTTTGAATCTTCTAACCTCTCCTTTCACTACTCGATGGTGTCGTTATTTGCAACATGAAAAGGAGGATAGGGACCCAATCATATAAATCACTTCAACTCTTCTACCCATCACAGAGGAGGAAGCACGGAAGCATAGGCGATAACGTGTGTGTGATGAAGGGATAGTGCATTAATTGGACCATAATCTTAACAGTAGGAATAGTAGGAAGGTACAAAAAATCTTACATTCTCCCACTTATTCCAATTAACCCAACACCAAACATAACAAGAAACCAAATACATGAATCATGGTAATAGGTCCTCTTACAGTAAATATTATCTTCTATGTATTACATATATAAAATTTCTCATTACTAGCCCTTAAACTTAATGAATAAACCATATGTTTATTCTATGTCCAAATTAGATAATATTTCTCAAAACCAATCAAATATATGTGTGCACAAAAACATATGAAAAAAATCAAAATTAAATAAGAGTTCCATTGAAGTAACAAATGTACAACAAAAATCACATTATGGAACCAAGTCCCATTTGCACTACATGATCCTTAAACTGCTTCGGTGGCATGCCTTTAGTTAAAGAATCTGTAATCATCAAATCAGTGTTAATGTGCTCTATGACAACTTTCCTTTTCTTAACGCATTCTCTTATGGCTAAATACTTAATGTAGATATGCTTACTTCGACTTCCACTCTTGTTATTTTTAGCCATAAAGACCGCAGCTGAGTTGTCGCAATACAACCTTAATGGCTTAGAAATTAAATCAATAACTCTAAGCTCAGATATGAATCTCTTCAACCATACACCATGCGAGGTAGCCTCAAAACATGATACAAACTCAGCCTTCATAGTGGAAGTAGCAATCAGGGTCTGTTTGGCACTTCTCGAAGACATAGCTCCACCAGCTAGCATGAAAATATAATCAGATGTTGATTTTCTTGAATTAATGCAGCCAGTAAAGTATGAATCGAAGTATCCAACTACTTCTAGGTTCTCAGTTCGCCTATACATAAGCATGTAGTCTTTTGTGCCCTAAAGATATCTTACAACCTTCTTTGCAGCTTTCTAGTAGTCAACACTTGGATTACTCTGATATTTACCTAACATTCTAACAGCATATGTGATGTCAGGTCTGGTACAGACCTGAGCATACATAAGGCTTCCAACAGCTGAAGCATATGGAATGTTCATCATGTGTTCCTATTCAAAATCATTTTTTGAGCATTGATGCAAACTGAATCTATCACCCTTCACTATGGGTGCTACATTTGATGCACAATCTTCTTCCAAAATCTCTCTAAAATTTTATTAATATAGGTCTTTTGAGACAAATCCAAAATGCTTCGAGATCTTTCTCTATGGATCTTAATACCAATGACATAAGATGCCTCACCCATATCTTTCATATCAAAATTCTTTGAGAGAAATTGTTTCACCTTATATAGCAAACCCTTATCATTAGTCACAAGTAAAATGTTATCCACGTATAACACAAGAAAACAAGTCTTACTCCTACTGACCTTCTGGTATAAACATTGGTCCATTATATTCTCTTCAAAACTGAATGAAGTGATAATCTTATGGAATTTTAAATACCACTGTCGGGAGGCTTGTTTTAATCCATATATGGATTTATTAAGTTTGCAGACTAAATGCTCAATATCACCAGAGGAGAATCCTTCAGGTTGTTTCATGTAAACCTCTTCCTCTAGTTCACCATTGAGGAACGCCGTTTTCACATCCATTTGATGTAACTCAAGATCAAAATGAGCTACCAATGCTATGATTACACAAAGAGAATCTTTCTTAGATACAAGAAAAAATGTCTCCATATAGTCGATTCCTTCCCTCTGAGTGAACCCTTTTCCAACAAATCTTGCCTAATGTCTCTTAATGTTGCCTTGTAAGTCTTTCTTTGTCTTAAATACCCATTTACATCCAATGGCTTTCACACCATTGGGCAACTCAACGAGATCCCAGATTTGGTTAGATGCCATAGAATCCAACTCATCTTTCATAGAACTATACCACAAGTCTGATTCCTTAGAACTAATGGCTTTTGAAAACATTTCAGGATCATTTTCGACTCCAATGTTGTAATCTGACTCTTGTAGATACACTATATAATCACTAGGTATTGTTGACCTTCTAACCCTAGTAGATCTCCTCAGTGTTGTATCATCATCCTTACGAAGAACCTGTTGTTTAACTGGTTGCTCAACAATTTCTGGTTGTTTCTCATTTACAACTTGATCTACTGGATTGGCATTAATAGCTTGTGGAACTTCAGTAACTAGTTATCCAACACCCGTTTCAACTTGAGGGGTGTGAATGACAATTAATCTATCACTTGAACCAAATGGTTGAGCTTCATAATGGCCCTTTTCAAAAACTATGTCTTGAAATTGACCACTCTCACTGATCAATTCATTCTTAAGAAAATTTCCATTTGATTCCACAATTCTAGTGTTGTGAGATGGATAATAGAATCTATACTCCTTAGACCTTTCAGCATATCCAATGAAATACCTATTAATGGTCTTTGAGTCTAGCTTCTTCTCTTGTGGGTTGTAAATTCTCACTTCAGACAGGCAGCCCCAAATGCATATATGCCTCAAACTCGGTTTCCAACCCTTAAATAACTCAAAAGCTGTCTTTGAGACAGCCTTGGTTGGAACTTAGTTTAATATATACACGACCGTCTTTAGAACTTACAGTCTACAGATATTGAGGAAGTTTTATGTTACTTCTCATACTTCTCACCATGTTTATCCATTAAGGTTCAATTTCTTCTTTCTTCCACACCATTCTAATCTGGAGAACCAGGTATAGTATAATGGGCAACAATCCCATGTTCCTGAAGAAATTTTGCAAAAGGACCAGGCATTTGTCCACTTTCAGTGTACCTACTATAGTACTCTCCACCTCTATCTGATCTCACAATTTTAATCAATTTTTCACATTGATTCTCCACTTCAGTCTTAAACATCTTAAAGGCATCCAAAGCTTCGTCCTTAGAATGAAGTAAGTAGAGATACATATATCGCGAATAATCTTCTATGAAGGTGATAAAGTATTTTGGACTATTTGCGTCCATATCTGGATAAAAAATATCTATATGTATGGTTTCTAACAAGTTTGTACTCCTCTTAGCACCCCTTTTAGACTTGTTAGTTTGCTTACCCTTAATGCAATCCACGCAAGTCTCAAAGTTAGCAAAATCCAAAGTACTAAGTACTCCTTCATTTACTAATCTCTTAATTCTCTCAATGGAGATGTGTCCTAATCTACGGTGCCATAACATAGAGGATTCTTCATTTATGACACATCGTTTCAATCCAGCAGTGACATGCATCGAATTATAGGCATCATCATTTTGTAACTGAATGGAATAAAGACCATTATATAATGTACCATAACCAATAACTTTAGATCCATTACATAAACTGAAACCAGAATCTGAAAAGTTAAAGGATAAACCAAAAGGTACAAGTCTTGATACAGAAATCAAACTTCTAGAGAAATTTTAGAACATAAAAGGTCTTTTCTAAACACAAAATAAAGTCACTGCTTAAAACTAAACTACAAGTGCCAGTGGCTTCCACATATGAACTCATCTTGCTTCCTAAATAGATGAATTGTCCACTTCCTACTGGCTTCCTTAGGTTTTGCATACCCTATAAGATATTTAAAACATGGATTGTAGAACTAGAATCAATCCATCATGTGTTATGATTAACATTAACCATATTAGATTTATAACAAACAAATGAAATTTGAGTACCTTTCTTCTCAAGCCAATTCTTGAATTTAGCGCAATCTTTCTTCATGTGTCCCTTCTTCTTACAGAAGAAACACTTAGACAGTTTCTTTATATCGGACTGAGGAGACATTTTGCCCTTTCCCTTATTTTTGACATCATTCTGTCTCTTATTTCCTGAAATGGTCAAATTGACCCTTTCACCTTCTTCCATCAACAACCTTTCCTCTTCTTGCACACACATGGTCAATAGTTCATTGATCGACCACTTGTCCTTATGTGTGTTATAAGAGATTTTGAAAGGACCATATTGTTGGGTTAGAGTGCATAGAATATAATGCACTAGGAAAGATTCTGATATAATAAGCTCCAACACTTTCAATTGAGTCGCTATGTCCCTCATACGTATGATATAATCACGTACGCCCTTTATCCCAGTGAGCCTCAAAGATGACAACTGAATAGTCAAAGTGCTGGCAAGGGCCTTATTAGATGTAATGAATTACTCATTAATGGCCTTCAATACATCTTTGACATTACTATGTTGTTCGACAAAACTATGATTACCAGCAGATATCTTGGTCTTTATGAACATCATGGAGAGGCGATTAGATCTCTCCCATTTTTCATAAAGAGTAACAATGTCTGGAGTGCTGGTCTCAGTCATACTGAGTGGTTCATCCTTCCTAATAGCATAACCTATATCCATCCAGCCCAAATGAAGCATAATTATCTCCTTCCAGACCTTATAGTTGTCACCTCTTAATTCGGGAATATCACACTTAATATCAGAAATATTCATAGTATGAGTAACTACAAATTAAAATATAAAAAATATATACTTGTTATATATAATTCAAGGCTAATAATAATTCATAGTTTACTAATGTAAATCATGCGTTTAACAGATGAATCTAGTGACATAAGACTTACCTGTGGGCTAAAGTTCTACTCAATTAGATCTATCCAAAACTTTATGACAAGACTATTGAATTATGTTCCTTTTCTTAATTCCTGTGGGTAGATTAAGAAATATAATCCGATATGTTATCCTAATTAATCATACAAATATAACAAAATTCCTGTAGGTAGATTTTATCATATCACATATGATTAATTACAATTAATGATTTAATTTGATCTTAAAACTAAATATATAATTGTAATTAATTTGAGATGTTGTGGCTACTCCCAATTAATTAAAATCATATGAATCACTCACATCATCGTAAGCTTAAATAAAGCCTAAACATTTGCATCAATTAATAAATAATGCAATAAATCAAATAATAATGCACAAATTATTAAATCTAATTTTTCATGTATAATGATTGTAAATTTATATACATAATTTTCAATTAATCATAAGTAATTTGTGCAAGCAATTAAACAATTATTACTAGTATGTTAAAATTTAATTCCAATATAAGACATACACAATTAAAAATAATATTTTCATAAAATATTAATACCAAAATGATTTATATAATTAAAATAACAATAAATGGGTTAGTTCTTGATTAACCCAATTAATTATTAATATTAACATAATTAATATTAATAAAATTTTCAAAAAAATATGTAAGTTGTCTTCAACCTCCAGTCGGGTCGGGTGTGACCTGGTTGCAACCCGATGGAGCCTCAACACACCAGACAAATAGGAGATGCCAGAGGATGGATGAGGTTCATCGATGGGACGATGACGACCAGGTGATGTGTATGAGACGTCGAAAAACCGACCATGTGACGCTGCATGGATGGCAACTTCCAAAGTCATCATCGTCGTCCCTCCTCTCTCCACAGTCCAGTCACGATTTGGTGCTCTATGGAGTATCAAAACATGATTCTAATGTTTATCATGCACACAAACTTAGAGAATATTCAACAACCTAAGCACAGCTCACACTACAGAAAAGAGAAAACCGAAAATAGAGCATAACAGAGGCATGCATTCTCAGACAGTTGGAAGCAAGGCAGAGGTGCTAAGGCTCTGAAACCAAATGAAATATTAAAACACAACACAACATGCATATCATATAACAACATTTTCGTGAGACGCATGCATATTAACCATGTATATATAGCAACGAAAGCACAACTGAAATAAAATACCTCCAGCCATTGCTCCACCAATGATCCTCTCAACGTCTCTGTGTTTGAATCTTCTAGCCTCTCCTTTCACTACTCGATGGTGTCGTTACTTGCAACATGAAAAAGAGGATAAGGAACCAAACGTATAAACCACTTTAACTCTTCTGCCCATCACAGAGGAGGAAGCACGGAAGCATCGGCAATAATGTGTGTGTGATGAAGGGTTAATGCATTAATTGGACCATAATCTTGACAGTAGGAACAGTAGGAAGGTACAAAAAATCTTACATAAAATGCATATTTGTAACTTGAACAATCTTCACTATTGAAGCAAAGTTCTTTATAGGCGTGCAAAAATATTTTTTTTCTTGTTGACCAAATACCTGAAGAAAAGAAGTTCATTGGTTATGGTAAAATGTAAGAAACCTCGTTTACTTGATTCCCTATGTTTTTTAGTTTGAAGTAATTCACTTGTTATTGTCTTGGAGTGGAAGGAATTCAAGCTTCCTTTCAAATTATTTTCAGTTGAAGGAATTAGAAGTAAGCTAATATGCTTCAATGATGGGTCAATCGTGATGAAGAGTTTAAAAACAAATTGGGATAGACTTAGAGTTTTGTAATTTATGGATTTTGATTTATTAGATTAACTTAATCTAATTAGTAATATTTAGAGTTAATTAAATTTAGTCAAATTTATTTATAAATTTAAATCTAATTGAAAATTTAATGAACTTATGATCTGGTGCATATGTGACAATAAGTGACCTAAGAGAGGTCTAGTTGGGGAGTTTCTTATCAATTTTAGGTATAATAGGTATACAATCACACATGCTCAACTTGGATGAGGTGATTAGCACTTTATGACTAAGAAACAATGTTTAGGGAGCTTACGAAATCAATGATTGAAGTTGTACTTTTAATGACTTTTAGACCAAATAAGTTATCAAATAGTTAGAGAGATCGGATCACAACACTCAATAAAAAATGATCAACATAGCAAAAAGAGCCAATTACCACTGTTGCTAACGCACAGACCATGTACTAAAAAAAGGATGACTCGTGATAAAAACTTAGATAGAATGGAGTTAAATAGAGGGAATGTAAGAAAACCTAAAAGAGAAATAGCTATAAAGTACTAGATTAAGCATAAAAGAAGTTCATAAGTCAATTACAAAATGTGGAAGGTGAGAAGCATCTCACAAATAGTTACCTAAGCTTCACATTTATTTGAAAAACTTTAAAAATAAGATGAATGAGTGGGAATAACAAATGGATAAATTATTTGAGAAAATTTGAAAACAAACAACTTGACTAAAATTTGATAAATAGTGAATTACAAATTGAACATAGTATGAATTTTTAAAATAATAAGGATTTAATATAATTGATTTGAATGATCTACTTAAAATTGGTTCAAATAACCATATTATGATATGAATGAAGATGGGCTTAAAAAGAAATCTAAATTACCTAATTATGATATGAACCTAATGAAAGTAAAAAATAATTCAAATGACCTAATTATGATGAATGGAGTGATCTTAATAAAAATTATTCAAGTGTCCTAATTATGATATAAATGAGGTGAGTCTAAAATAGTTTGAATGTCCTAATTATGAAATGAAAAAAGTGAGCTAAATAAGGGATAAATGACTTGATTATAATATGAATGAAATGAGCTCATAAAAATAATGTAAATAATCTAATAATGATATGAATGGAGTGAGATTTATGACAAAAAAATCAACATAGAGACTAAGTTTGACTAAACGAAGACCTTATGGGATTTTATTATTTTCAAAATAGTGATCAAATAAAGATCCTAATGGTATTTTATTATTTTCAAAACAATGACCTTAAATTAGGAACGTCAATGTGCCAAAGACGGGATGCGCCGCAGGGCTATGGCCTTATGGGCCACGGGCGGCCCGGCTCGACCTGAATTGTCATTTGTTTTTTTAAGCTAAAAACTTCGTCGACTTCAGGGTTGACCTGGGACCCTCCCATAGCCCTATCAACCAGGTCAAAAGCAGGTCGGCCTAGGCTGAGCTGCTTTTTCCATCTCTACCTTAAATTCTAGCGTAAAATAAAAAACAAAATCCAAGATTAATGGTTACAAATTTTACCAATATTACAAAAATTAAAGCTTACAAATAAACCTCCTCTAACTTTAAATTTCATATAACTTTCGTTAGGCTTTAAATACAATAATATGCCAAGGTTAGGTTTGACTCACCCACAAGCCCTTCATATAGGTGATGGTGCTGCGATAGCGAAATTAAGGCCAAGGAGGGATCTATGTGTCCTCTACACAAAACTTATGGATATTATGTCACAATGCTTTCCCTCGTCTTTAAACCTTATCAAATAATGTTTTAAATCTTAAGATGTGTGTTTATTGCTTATAAAATTAGACTTAAGATGAGAATTTAACTATATGAAGCTAGTTGTTGATTATAAAGGCATGGTCTGGTACCAATCCATCATGCTCCTATTAGTATAAATGAAAATGCTTTACAGTTTCGTGTATGTAATGTAAAAAAAAATTATATACCTAAGAACTATATATGTGTAACATTTATAATATGAGTTTAAAATATAACTTATGAGTTTGAAATCCACTTACTTAAGCTTTCAATTACAAAAAAGTTGAAAGACCCAAACAACGAGTAAGGAAAAAAAACAAGGCATAATTTAGTGCAATTCAAACAATTTTAGTGAGACTTAAACAAAAAATGAGGTCACAAAATTTTCTTATTTGTGAGTGAGGTGATGGAGGATAAGAAGTATAGAAAACTACAGAAAAAGGATGAGAAGCTATTTTGACAACCAATTCTTTTAATTCGTAAAAACAAAAAATATGTGTTTTCTAAATTTGATTGGAATTTTTATTTCTAAAAACAGAAAACTAAAACACTTGAAACCCAAGGGCTATTTGGTTATGTTTTTTCTTCTATTTCTTCTTGTTATTTTTATAAAAAAAGAAACAGCCTGTTAAAACTTGGTTGGTTGAATATTGTTTCCATTTTTTGTTTTAAACATAAGAAAACCACAATAACTTTACAAAATTGTAAAAATCACATTTTTATGTGTTTTTGAAACATTTTTTCATAAAAAAACATCGTTGTCTTCAGCATCTATGCGTCTTATGTGCTCCAGTTTCTCCATTTAAGGCACACCCTTCTCTTGTTTTAATACTTCTTTGTTTGTTCTCATATTGTTACTTCATTTGCTGCTATTACTTTTTGGGTTCTTCCTGTTACTTGCCTTCAAAATTTATTTGCAACTAGAATTCAATGCAAAAACCTACCACCTTTACCGCCTTCTATTCTAGTACTTGCTCATCTTCATCTCTAAATAATCATATTGTTAGCTCAAGATTTATGATTAACGATTTTGATGATAACCGTATAATATTTCAAAATTTAAATTAGATTTATTTCCTTGTATACTTGACGACCTAATTCTCAAAAGGAAATAAAATCATAAGAAACACATTTTCTTTCTTGCCGAAACCTTCATTATGAACTTACCTTATTAGAAATGGATTGTCCGAAAGGATCCTACTAATTATAAAGATCGTGTATTAGCCCCATGATTACTAGAAGATTTTTGCCAAAGATGACATCAAAGTTATTCAGATTTAAATCCAACCAGTTGAGTAAAGATGCAAGTGAAGCAATGACTAGTTGAAGAAATCGACTATTTAAGGAAGAGCAACAACATTTGTAAATGAACCCACTCAGACTTTCGAAACATTTGAGCAACATCTATATTCTTGAGAGTCATATCATTCTTATTGTGCCTTAGAAAGTGAAACAACTCTATGAAGAGAGAAATTGTTATTTTATTTTTTTATGAGTTTTTAGAAGCTTGTTATAAAATTTAAGTATGGAAGGTTGGAGAACCTTGAAAAATATGTACTCGTGAGCTTGGAGAGGCTCATCAAATTTAATACTTAAATTTTTATAGTGAAACACTCAAGTTGGATACTTGAGGACTGGATGTAGGCTTGGATTGTAAGCTAAACCAGTATAAATCGACTGCGTCCTTCTTCTCTCTCTTATATTATCTTCTATATTTTCACATTATATTATGTGTGTGTTTATTTCAGCAAGAGACTCCTTCACTTTTATAATAAGTCCCTTTTTGTTTTCAACTTGTTGATAGTTTCGTTCGGTTTTAACAGGTGCCTTCTGTGTTTAAATTGTTTTAACATGATTCATTATTCAATAGGCTCCTTTCGTTTAAGTAGGGTCATATTCCTCAAAAGGCCCCTATCGCTTAACAAGCTCATGTCGTTTAAAAGACTTTACCTTCTGAGGCTCTTATTGTTTTTATTCGTTAACTAGGATCTGCTTATTATACGAATTGAAAGAACCTGCAAAATTAAGTCACACATAATTCACCCCCCTCTTACGTGTGTTTTCTTTATCATTTAGTATCAGAGCGACGCTTCATATTTTTGTGTTTTATAGCATGTGATAGATCATGGCAAACACCTTGAGAAGTTTTTAAGGACAATCCGTCTCGAAGTCTCCTTACTTCAATGGAAATAACTACTCATACTAGAAAGAGAGAATGACTATATATCTCTAATATGTAGATATCGAAGTATGGCAAGAAATTAGAGTTGAAGCTACAATTCCCACTTTCGATAACATAAAAGTATGGATTGATGCTGACAAGAGAAATGCACAACTAAATGCTAAGGCAAAACATCACATGATATCTGCATTGTTTCTAGAAGAATATGAAAAGATATCCTACTACATTGCAACAAAAGAAATTTGGTACAAAATACAAGTCACGTTTGAAGAAACAAATGAGGTAAAGAAGCATATAATAAGTTTTAGTGCATCAATATGAAACTATTGGCATGAAATAGGGAGAGACTATAGATGAATTCTTCGGAAGCTTCAACAATGTCATCACAACCTTAAAGTACTTGGGAAAGATATATCCCAATGATAAGCTTGTAATGAAGATTTTGAGGTCACTACTAAAGGAATTGGGACCTAAGGTGACTGCTCTAGAAACGACAAAGGATCTATGTAACACCCCACTCCTGACTGGACCCGAACTCGATATCAACGGTGATATCCGAATCCGTGCCCTGTGAGGGTGGCGTGTCACATCACTTCACTCAACAAAAATCAGTATAAATTTTGTTTTGAAAACTCTTACCACTTATCAA
>JANQBM010000008.1:35890451-35919640 GCA_025594535.1 Erythroxylum domingense
AAAACCCTAATAATCCTCTCCAATTCAAATTATCACTCACAAAGCCCATTTTTCAAAAAAAATCACACTTATTCACACTTATACCGGGAAGAATGTCATGAATGCATGTACAAACATTTTTCATGTGCACATATCACTGTTCACAAATGCATGAGCATGAGATATGTTTTCCTAACTTCTTCGTTTGACCTCACTTGGACCCGTTTCTCAGGTCCGACCCGTTCTATGAAAACGGGATGTTACAATCTAGATACTACTCACTTAACTAGTTATGAGAAAATCTGATGGTCCATGAAACCAAGCTTAGGCGAGATAAAGGATCCTCCTATAGAAAAGGAATGAAATTGAAAGCAACTAACGAATAAAACGGTGTTGAAAGTGAAACTAAATTGCAAATAGATGGAGATGACGAGTTCAAATTTATGGTCAAAAAATATGCCTGTTTCTTTCCGCTTTTATAAAAAGAAGTTAGTGAAGAAAAGAGAAGGAAACAAAAAAGCTGTAAACAATAGGTTCCTATCAAAAGGCAGCAATAGCAATACACAAACAATCAAATCATAAGTTATCACTGTAAAAAGCCTGGACACATAGGAGCAGAATGTCCTCTTCTTCAAAAGTACAAGTTAGAGAACAGAAAATCTAGAAAGCAAGCAATGACTGCAGCCTGGTCAGATGAGGATTCTGAAAACTTTGAAAAAGACGAACCAGAAGAGATCAACAACATTTGTTTCATGGCTGAATCAGGAGACAATGAGGTATATTATTCAGATTCTGATATTGAAGTTGATGAATTGAAAAATGCATATCATGAATTGTATGATCAGTACAAAAGGTTGATAGTGAAGTATTTGAAAGAAGTTGAGAAGTCCAAGAGCAATGATGCATCTCTAAAGAATAAGATTAAATCATTGGAATATACGAATGAGAATTTGGTGACTAGAAATATGTCTCTTGAGGTTGACTATAAGCAAAAGATTTTTGAAAAAAAAGTTCTGGAAGAAAGAGTAGCTAAGTTGGAAAATACGTTGCTTAAAAAATGATTATGATAAGATAAGATAGGTAGAAGAAAAAGTCGCCGTCTTTGAACTTAAAAACGAGAAAGTATAGAGGAATGAATGGATCACTACTATATCTTTCAAGATTAAGACTAAACATTATGCTTAGCGTATGTTTTTGTGCATGCTTTCAATCAAATCCAAAAGAAAGTTCAATCAAATCTAAAAGAAAGTCATCTTCAAGCAGTCAAAAGAATCTTTCAATATCTCCACGGAACTATAGATTTTAGAATATGGTATCCAAAAACTGATTCATTTGATATAGTGGGCTATCGTGATGCAGAGTATGCAGGTGATAAAGTCAATCAAAAAGGCATAACTGATCACTGTCAATTTCTTGGAGGATTTTTAGTATCTTGATCCAGCAAGAAGCAAAATTTCACGGTGCTTTTGACGACTGAAGTGGAATACATAGTCGTTGCTAGCTGTTGTGCTCAAATTTTATGGATGAAGCATCAACTACTGAACTTTTCTCATATACCTTTATTATGTGATAATACTAATGTTATAAATCTTTCTAAAAGTCCCATGCATCATTCTAGGACTAAGCATATAGAAATCAAACATCATTTTCTTATAGATCATGTTTTAGAAGGAACCATTGAGCTTTTGCATGTTAATACTGAGAATCAAGTAGTGAAATTTTCACCAAGCCATTCTCTGAAGATAGATTTAGGTGTTAAGAAAAGAGTTTGGTATGTGTAAACTCTTTGATATTATTTCTGCATAAATATTTTTTGCTATTTGTCTTTGCATTTTGTCTAGCAGGCTCCTTTTATTTTGATTCCTTAGAAACTCTCTCTTATTTTAGTAGGCCCCTTGAGTTTAGAAGGGTTCTCTCAGGTTAACATTCTAAGTGACATGTAAATAGGGAGTCATTAATGAAGTGTTTTCAATCTTTTCAAAAATGCACACAGAGTCTGACAAATCTAAGTATATTTCTATTAGAAGATACGCAACCGATTACACTTCCTCTTTTGTCCTATACGTCTACTCTTCATCTCACGAGATCAACGCTCAAGAATCACTTAGTATACTCTAAGAAAACTTCTCTCTTTTTCTCTGTTATTCTCTCTGTACCCTAACTCTTTGCGTTGCCTCTTGTTTTCTCTTTCAAACTTCACCAAGCTCACTTATAATGTCAAGAACAAAATCAAACAGAAAGAAGAAATTTTTGGCCTCAACTTCTAGCTATGACAAAGCACCTCTTTATGAACAAACCTTTGCTTCTGATTCCTCATCTTTGTCTCCTATAGTGGGTACTCTGAACACTACTACCAAACCTATTTCTGTCTTCTCAAAGATCCAAACTTTAGAAATACCCAGTCAAGAGACCTCAGAAGATAGGAAAAGAAAGATTGTCGCTATGTTGTTTCTAGATTATCCTAATTCCTCTTTAGATGACAAAGAAGAAACAATCAAAAAATAATATGCTTCTGGCTCAAAAGAAGAAGAAGAAGAAGAAGAATGAAAAGAAAAGGGAGAAGAAAAGAAATAAGAAAGTGAAGAAGAAGAAGAGACTTTCAATAAAGGGGAGTTACTAAAAAAAGTGAGATCTCATTTACCTATTATCTCCCTACCCATTCCTTCTCTAAAATCTTCCGTAATTCCTAAACCTGATCCAAAAGAGAAGAAAGTGCTTGAAGTGCATTGGGCAATAAATGACGATGGTTCAGATAAAGAACCTTCTTGATTGGAAAGACGACCATGGACCAGAGGAATTGTTACAGAACAAGCTCCATTAAAAGAACCTGCTAAGGAAGAAGAAAAGGAAAAAGAAGAGTCAAGAAAAAGGAAAAGAGAAGAGAAAAGAAAAGGCAAAGAGCTTATGGTTAAAGAAAACATTAAGGAAGCCATAGTCGTGGATGAGCTATTTATAGAACAAGATCTATTTGAAGGAATCCCTAAAGCAAAAAGGTCCAAGAAACTCATGTTCCATAATAAGGAAAAATTGTCACCACAAATAAAATCATTTCAATCAATGGAAGCTGAAGCCCATTATGAAGTGCGGTACAAGAAGAGAAAAATGGTTGCTGGACGCATTGTGCCTCCTCACATGTTCGATGATATTAGTATGCCTCTCTCTACTTTCTTTGTTGCTGTTAGTTGGGAGAACTTTTTAAATTTGGATGATATAGTGTATGATGAATTAGTCAGATGTTTTTACACATATATATGAAAATAAGAAGTTAATGGAAAGCTAGCCATCATTTCTTGGGTGCATGAATGTGAGATCTTGATAACAGAGGATATATTGAGGAACATTTTGAACATATCTCCCATAGGTAAGACTGACCTTGTTTGCTATAAGTAGGATATTGCTGATCTTAAATTGGGAAAGGTTGTAGACTTTATATGTATACATATTGAGAATGCCTATAAAAGGAGATCCATGTGTAGAAATTTGGACCTTCTACCTAGATGCCATGCATCAATATCAACTACTTCAATTTTTCCAAGAAGTAGCTCAATAGAAAGACGTAGTCTCCCTGATACCTATGTAGTATACAATCTATTGAAGGGCAATAGAATGAATCTCCCAGCAACGATTCTGAAGTTTATGGTGGAAAAGGGAAGCTACAAGAACACTACCGGAGGTCTACCTTATAGAATATTGTTAACCAAGATCTTTGCATATTTTGATATTCCCTTTGACAATCTGACTTGGTATGAGCCTGGCAAGTTTCATTCCTACATCCCCTCCCAATTTGAGTACAAGTTGAAAGAAAATATTTGGGTGGAAAAGAAAACAGAAAGAGTAGTTGAATTCTTGGGTCCTGCCTCAAAGCAGAGGTTTGAAAGGATACCAATTGTAGGTCCTACTCTAGAACAACAAGCTCTTACCTCCTCAGGACACAAATAGTATAGATATTTTACAATAGTTTAGGCACATTCATGGTATTCAGGATCGAATACGCAAACAAATTGACAGTCTCCAAAACCAAGTCTTGGATTTGCAAATTCTCTTTAGGAAAAATCCTCACTAACTATGTCAATTGATATTTTTTCTATTTCAACATGTATTATTTCACTTTCTCCCTATACTTTATTATTTTTGATAATGACAAAGGGGGAGAGTTTATGTGGATATATTTTTGCATATTTCTGCATATATGATGATATATTTCTCAATGCTGCTTTGATTATTTATGTAATTGATTTGATATTAAACTTGTAAAAAGCTGTGATATATAAACAATAGGTTGCTTTCTTAAAAGATAGGCTTCTTCTAGTTATGTTTGAACTTATAAAAATCACAGGCATCTTTCGAAATCATCTATTATCTCTTTGAATTTTGAAAAATATATCTATTATTGCTTGTAATCATCAAAAAGGGGGGCTCAAGGTTTATGATTAATGATTTTGATTACAACTATAGAATATTTCAAAATTCAAATTGGATTTATTTCGTTGTATACTTAACGTTCTAATTCTCAAAAGGAAATAAAATCATAAGAAATGCATTTTCTTTCTTGCAGGAACCTTCATTACTATCTTACCTTATTAGAAATGGTTTATCCGAAAGGATCCTACTAATTATTAAGGTCGTATATTAGCCCTGTGATTACTGGAAGATTTTTGTCAAAGATGACATCTAAGTTATTCAGATTTAAATTCTTCCAGTTGACTAAAGGTGCAAGTGAAGCAATGGCTAGTTGAAGAAATTGACTATTTAAAGAAGAGCAACAATACTTGTAAATGAACATACTTAGACTTTCGAAACATTTGAGCAGCATCTATATTCTTAAGAGTTATATCATTCTTATTGTGCCTTAGAAAGTAAAATCACTATATCAAGAGAAAAATTGTTATTTTATTTTTCTGTGAGCATTTAGAAGCTTGTTATACACTTCGAGTATTGAAGGTTAGAGAACCTTGGAAAATATGTACTCGTGAGCTTAGAGAGGCTCGTCAAATTTATTACTCGAATTTTTATAATGAAACACTCAAGTTGGATACTTGTAGACTGGACTTAGGCTTAGGTTATAAGCCGAACCAGTATAAATCGACTGCTTCCTTCTTCTCTCTCTCTTTGATTATCTTTTATATTTTTTCATTATATTGTGTGTGTGTTCATTTCAGCAAGAGACTCCTTCACTTTTATAATAGGTCCCTTCTGTTTTCAACTTGCTGATGATTCCTTTCAATTTTAACAGACGTCTTTTGAATTTAAATTGTTTTAACATGATTCATCATTCAGTAGGTTCCTTTCGTTTAAACAGGGTCCTACTTCATAAAAGGCTCCTATGATGGGGGATTGGATAATTGGTCTTATGGTGTGAACAGTTTGCCTGCTGCTGATCCTGTTGATCTCACAGAGAGTCCTCAAGAGTTCCTGTTTAAATTCTTCTGGAGCAATTTGCTTTAAGGATACTATATCTGATGATACAATTAAACACTATTTGGCAGATGACATCTTTATTTTCTACCTTGTACTATTTTGTAGTAGTTTTTACAAAATCATGTTTCTAATGTACATACAGGCAAAGTTGGAGGTTGTATAGCTTCAATTCCTCAAGTCATGGTTGCTGCACTCCTCTGTTTCATTTGGGAAATGCTAACAACATTAGGATTCTCAAACCTGCAATACTGGGAGGCTGGAAGCTTTGGAAATATCATTATAGTCGGCTTGTCATTGTTCTTTTAGCTTTCAATATTGGAGTACGTACAACAATATGACAGCTCTCCAAACAACAACTTGTCTGTTCCAAGTTACTTTCAGCCTTACATCATTGCTTCTAAGGGACCAATCTGCAGCAAATACAGAGGGGTATGCTTTTTGTTCTTATATTGTTTCAGCATGTTTCTTGGCTAGTTCTAAGATTAATGGAACTGAGAAACTTTTTTAAATATAAATTCCTATATCTTCTTGTGTGCCTACTCTCCTATATGCATGGAAGATTACTTTTAGTTATTAATCGTGGTTATTGTGTTTTAACAGTTGAGCTAAGTTCTCAACACATTACTCTTAATGAACATGGTGATTGCATTTCTTGTGGCTATTATCTTGGACAAAACTGTACCTAGTAGTAGGCAAGAAGATGGGGCATACGTATGGTCTGAACGTGAGGTGGCAAGGAGTGAGCCTGTTGTTACTAAGGATTATGAGTTGCTTTCAGAGGCGATTGAATTTTCAGATGGGTAAAATGGGTTGGCCTTTGACTTTGAGAGATTGAATTGCAGGCAAGCAACTAATTTTGGGAGCACCAGCTGATTTTGAGAATGTGTATATTAGAGGATCTAGATGGATCTAATTCTAGTTGTTGTAATTTTGTGTTATGGACAATGTATTTAGTTTTTAGTTTTTGAGTCACCGAAGAAGGATTCTGTCCTTATTACTCCTTATCCCACCTCCGTCGTGTATATTTATTCCCATTTATATTATCCACCCTCATCAATTTATATTATTTTAAAGGATGAGAATGCCATTTTAATATGTTGATATAGTGTTTCTAACTTAATATTATAATTTAAAATGATATAACTTAGTATTATAATTTTTTAGGATTTTTTAGGAGCAATAGAAGATACACATATTGATGCACATGTTGAGTTATGATATGAAGAAACATAAATTAATCATTATTGCTTTTTGTGTTACACACAATTATATTATAATGAATGGACAAAATGATGAACTATTTGACAATTATGCTAAAAATAAAGAACAAATTAGGAAAAATGAAAAAAAAGATCAAAGTTCTCAAATGGAGTATAATATCACTTTAGTACAACTTTGAAGTATGGCTTGAAAACGAGCTGAAATTGTTATACAAATGTAGAATGACTATATTAGTTCTAATTGATATATATTTCTTTTTGTAAATGACTGTACTATTATGTTTTAAAGAATTATAATATGATACGCATCTTTTATTGAATAGAATGATTTAATGTAATTTTCTAATCTATAAAATTTTATTATATACAATTAATGTCTAAATTTTTTAATTATATAAATTTGCATATATTTTATTTCTAATTATAATGATAATTAATTAATTTAAAAAGATAATATATCTTATTAAAAAATATTAACATAAGAGTATAATTATATAAAAAAAGCATGACGAAAAATCAAGCATGTTTTTATTTTTAATTTTTGTTACAAATCTTAACGAAACATGTTTTATTTTAAATTTTTATATTAGAAATCTCATCTAAACAAATTTTTGTTTTTTAATTAAAAATAGAAAAAATAAAAGCCATAATAAAAAAATAAAAGTGGAACCAATCAATTCCTAAAATATTTCATCCAATTCTGATTAGTTGTTTTTTTTCATTTTTTGACAAAAAAAATAGAAAATCATAAAAAAAGAACCAAAGACCACTTAAATTTACTAATTATGACTAACAGGTAACAATATTTATACAATTTATGACTAAATGACCATTAATTCAAATAATTATGATTAAAGCATTTTTATTATTAATTAAGTTTTAGTGATTAGGCTAAAAGCGCAAATTAGGGCCAAATTTTTTTGGGTTTGGTCAATTTAAAACTAAATCTTTTAAGTTGCGCAATAAAGGTCTAATAGTTTAGGAGTTTGCTCAATGTTAAGCTATTTTTGACGGAAATTATGAAGCGTCATACACGCGCCGTTATGTAGAGGTCAATTGATCTTTAAATGCCACCTTAAAAACTCACATAGCTTTCAATAATCAAAAAATAAATAAAATCCTTTAAATTTTTACTAGATACCTATATCAACTTTTAATTCTCAAATTTTCACCTTGTTTCTTTCGATTGTCTTATCATTCCGATCCCTTCACACTTCATCACTTCACGCATCATCGCCTATCTGCCTTCTAATATTGTGAGCTTTCTTTGCAGTGTGATCTTTCTCCTTAGAAGTTTGACGTGAATGATTGCTTGGGTTTTTGGAGATTTGAAAAGAGATGAATAAGGAGTTGAGAATTGGATTTTGTGAATGTCCCTGTCTACATCTGATAGAAACATGTTTGCCTAAACAGTAAACATTGACTTCTTTTACTTATTAAATAATCGCAATTTCGCTTGGTACCAAGACTATCGGTAAATTACCACCAAAATTAAAAAAATAAACTAATGTATATATTAAACAAATTCGTACCGCTTATCTTATACCTCACTCACTCATAGAGACACAGATCAAACCTTATCGTTGCTTTTCGATGTTGTCTTCCTCTCTTTTACTGTCGTGCCTTCTTCGATACACTGCTTAATGTTCTATGATGATTATCTTGTACCTCTCTTTTTTTTCTATCTTATCACCAATCCATCAGTTGTTTAATGTTCTATGACAGATATTTACAAGATGAAGTAGCTACCCAACCCAGAGCTCGAGCACTTTTTGAAGAATATCGGCAAGGATTCTACGCCATCGTCAATGAGTATGACTCACTAGTTTCTCTTAATACATTTCTATGGCATGATGTTCTGTTACTTTACTTTTGCATGTGAGTAACGCTTATCAAAGGTCTTCTCTTTTCTGACATGTTTAGTCAAGTTCCGGGACAAGCCTTCTTGATAAAATCTCCCATGCATAGAGTTAAATGAAATGGACCTTCACATTAAGGCTTCCATTAACCCACAACGACAGTTCTATCGAGTAACTATAGTCAAAGATGGAATCTTTTAGAATAAATTCCAATGTTGTTAACTGGTTGAAAACATTTTTGTATTACTTGACTTCATCTCTTTGTCTCAATCTGTTGCAAGAAGCAAGGATTAAGGTTAGTCCACTTCCTGATTCTTAGGGCTCTATTGTAGGTGTAGATTCATGCTATAGGTAATATTTTCTCAAATTTTCATATTTCTTTTCTCTTATATATGACCACAAATAGCAGTTTTCATAGGGTGCAAGAGTGGAGAAATTGAACTAGGCTGATCCAAAGTTCCTGGAGTAAGAACTCTTCTTTTATATCAAATTTTTCTTTCGTCTTTATAGATTCGTAGAGAGGATCTCATCGTACTTTAAATTTTGTATTTTATTTGCAGATTCACATGGAAAATGAGGTGAGAAATTGGTTCTCGGGGGACTTCTCTAAAATCTCCTTTGAGAGAACTTTCTAAAGCAATTGATCCAAGTAGACACTCTTCATCTTCATCTTCATCTTCATTGAGATCATTATCCATAGATAGCCCAGATACTTCTTCTTTTCTCTTCAACCTTTCAGGTACATCCCAAATACAAGAATCTTTGCAAGAGGGACCATCACCATTGCAGCCACTATTAAGAACAAGTACTTTTCCTCTTCAAAGAGCCTTGCATTCTTTGCAGACACTGCTAAACCTAACTTATCAACTCCAATAAACTATCCAATCCTTGCAACCAATTTCAAACACAAGATGATGCTCTCATCCCCATACTTGATCACCACAATAATGTCAAGGTAACTGATTATTGTGCAAAAAAGTAATTGATGATCACCACAATAATGTCAAGGTAACTGGTTATTGTGCAAAAAAGTAATTGATTATTGTGCAAACAACAGAAAAAGTCCCTACTACAGTGGTCTCATTAACCCAACTATACTCTTTTCACTGGCAGTATATATATATACTGCCATTCACTCCATCATTGTACCTCTTAAACTCACCGGCCTAGGCTTGTTTGTAAGGTTATGAATTGAACTATATAAAAAGGTACAGAGGGAGAAAGAGATAGAGAGTTGTGACTTTTTGAGAGAGGCTTGGATTCTTTACCTCTTCTGCATATACAATCATTGAGGATGATAGTCTACCAGAGAACACTCGACTCTAGAACCGGATTTGGAAGTGGCCGGGTCCATAGCTCATTAAGTCATCTTTATGGCTGGTGGCAAAAGGCAAAATATTGACTAATCAACAACGTGAGGCCCGTCACTTATCTACCGACAATCGATGTGGTTTCTGCGGAAACACTGAGACAGTTTTACACGCGTTACGCGATTGTCCAAGAGCGCATAATTTTTGGTCTCAATGCCCAACAGGGATAGTCAACTCTAAGTTCTTTTGACAAGATACAGATGTCTGGCTAATGTCAAATCTATCCAACCATGGTCTCATGCGGAACCTGGAATGGTTTATTATTTATGGTGTATCCTGTTGGTTCTTATGGCATTGGCGGAACCAACATAATTTTGAGCGGCATTTTCAATGATCTACTCCCACCATGGCTATGGCCATTGTTCTTAACTATGTGGAGGATATTGCTAAAGCCGCTATCATCACCAATAGAATGGCTTCTGGACAGGAACATATGTTCACAAGACATGTGGGATGGGTAAAACTACCAGATGGATGGGTTCGCCTAAACTCAAATGGTGCTTCCCACACCTCAACCCAGCATGCGACGACCGGGGGGTTGCTTTGGGATTGTACAGGGAACTGGTTAAGTGGATTTGTTCACAATATCGACCTGGGGTCTTCACTAAAGGTTGAATTCTGGGGACTTCTTACTGGCTTAGTTATAGTTTGGAACCAGGGATACCGGAAAGTCGAAGCAGAAGTTGATTCCTTGGAAGTTATCAATTTTTTATCCTCTTCGACAACTATGTCTGCTATAACGCACCCGCTAATCAAGGAGATTTGAGAGATGCTCGCCCAATCGTGGGAGATCAGATTACAACATGTACTCCGCGAAGGTAACCACTGCGAGGATAGACTTGCGGCATTGGCCAAGCCATTTGGGACTGGTATCACAGTTTTACACTAACCACCTTTTGATGTGACGGACATTTTCATCCAAGATATGGCAGGGATCACTTTCCCAAGAACCGGGGTCTAGTTAGGCAATGATTTCTTAGTTTTATTTTTCCTTTGTAAACAAAAAAAAGAGCATTGATGAGGAGGCTAGTCGATTTTTAGATTAAAAGTAAAAGAAAAAAAAAAGGAAGTCAAAGTGAGCAGAAGATGGTTACGTTGTAGATGTGCCACATAATATACCTCATTCAAACTTAACGATGCATGTATTACACTGTCAAATTTTTGTCTAAAATAGCCTAATATTGAGAAAAATTGATAATGTTTAGGCTTTAATTGAGCAAGTTAAAATGTTTACCCTTAAAATGATCAAATAAACATTTGGCCCAAAACTAGACATTTAGCCTTAAGAACTAATATTAAGGCTCCAAGTTTAATTTTTATCATATTATTTAATTAATAACAATTAATTATGATTTTAAGTTGTCATTAATACTAATTCAACTTAATACCAATACATATAATTTAAATTGATTTTAATTGTAATTAAAATTTATTATTATGTAAAATAATTTAATAATAGTAGTTTCATGTATATATACAAGAATAAAGATTTCTTTATATATAAAAATAATAAAGATTGTAAGGCCCATTGATGTCGCCCACAAAAGTAAAACAAGTTAATTATTTGAATTTGAAAGAATTTTATATTTTAATTGCAAAAAAATATCTTCTTATATGATCTTTAACATGTATTTTTTATTTTGGTTCCTTAATTAGTTGAGTTATGGAAATAAATGATTTTTTAAGTGCCTATTTGTTTCCATTTTTCTTTTATGTTTTTGTCGTAGTTTTCATAAAAAAAAGAAATAAGTTCATAAAACATGTTTGGTTGAATACTATTATCATTTCTTGTTTTTAAAAATAAAAAACTACAACAACTTTACAAAAATGTAAAAAAGATATTTTTCTAATATTTCGTAACAAGTTTTCACACGTTTTAGTTTTTGCTTCCTCTTTTTATAAACTTCCTTCATTATCCAAACTATATCTTTTCTCTCTTCTCTTATGTCTTAAAGTCATCTGTTCTCTCTATACCAATTCTTTGTTCTTTTCTTCTCTCTTACGTCCCTAACTCATCTCTTATGTCCTTATTCTATTCGTGCAGAAAGCGAAAGCTTGGGCTTGTAAATAGGTGAGTTCTCAAAACTAATTTGATATTTTCTAATTATATTGTCTTTTTTTTTGTCTTGGTTTCTTTTTCCATTGATGTCTGATTTTTCTACTTTTTTTGTTTTCCAAGTTTTTATTTCTACGTTTCTGCATTAATGGTTTTTCTATTTATCGTTTATCCACATCTGTGGATACTATTCCGTATCGACCGGTCTCTGTCAGACGGTACGGTACCGTCCGATGGATACCGGCTAGTACGGTACCGTCCGACAGATACCGGCCGATACATAATGGTATCCACAGTTGAAAAATGGAATAGTATTGACATCGTTGTTACCGACCATAGGTATCGGTCGATACTGGGTGTTTTTGCCTGGTATCTCCCGGTACTCAAAATACAAAAATATACCAAGCCAGTACCATAAATCTCCAAATTTTGAGGACCAATTTGTAAAAAAAAAAAAAAATCCTAATAACAGCTACCCCTACCCCGACACCTCTGTGTCTTTCTACTTCTGCCTCTCTTTTCTCAAATTTTCTTCTCTCTCTTAACGACTCAATCATCCTCTCTCTATCGCACGGCCCACGCTCTCGGTGCTCCAGCGATGCTCTCTGGTGGTGCTCCACTGCTCCTCCATCATGTGACGTCATCTTCGCCTCTTCGAACATCTTCCTCCACCACACGACGTTGCCACCGAGCCTCTAACTGTCCTCCGCGACCACCACCAACCACCATCGTCTACTCTCCTGTCTCTAACGACCACCAACCACGCAGTTGTCGGATCTAGGAATAATGCCCAGAACTCGACTTGACCCGAGTCACCCATCATCGATTGTGAATTTTTGTTTGATTGGGTGTGTTTTTTTTTCAGTTTCTGTTAGAATGTTTTTGGTTAATTATTTGTTTTGTGAATTGTGATTATTTCTGGTTAATGGAATGAAATTGTAAAGGATTTATGACGTTGTTTGTCATTGGTTGGAGACTTGGAGTTGGATAATGGATATTATGAATTGGATTTGAAGTTGAATTGAATGAAAAGAGTATAGTTTAGGTTGGTTTTGGTAATGATTTGGTTGGTTTTGGTAATGAAACTATGAAAGTCGTATATTACTATGTGATAAATGGTAATGGTTTGGTTGGTTTTGGTTCATTTATGGTTTGAAACAAAAATTTTTTTTACTAAATTTGAAAATAAAAATAGAAACAAACAACAACCCTTAGTTTTGTTATTAACTAACTCGGATCCAAATTTTAAAGTTCCCATTGTTTATTATCTATAAAAGAAATTTTCAAATATCAGTCCTAGTTTTTTCTGTAAAATTCACATGCCTTCAGTGTTTTGATCTTTATTAGTGGGTTATTCACTTACTCGACATTTGGGTAGTTAGCAGAGTTGGGTTGACAATAGGAGGTTGTAGGAATGGAGTCTTCCAAAATCATAATTCAAAAACTAATCAAAATTATGAATCCTTCTGCAGTAAAATCATTTTTGCGTATCTGTCTCCTTTATTATGTAATTTTATTGCTTGAATTAGTACCTTATGTTGTGTCATAATTTTGTCATTTACTAAAATGAATATTGTTAATATGTTGTTGACGTATCATATAACACATTTTTCGTTGTTTTATCTTGTAACTGCTTTACTAGTTTTTAGTTCAGAGTTAAGGTTAATGGGGGGATTAAAGTTAGGGTTAAAATTAGAGTTAGATTCAAAGTTAATCATCTAATTAACACTTTTTTGCTTGAAAATTCGAAGTTTAGAAATTGCAATTTTTACGGTGTATGCTAGTTTTTAAATTTCAATTTAATTCTAATAATCTTATCCAAATTTATAGTGGAATATTTTATTATCCTTAATCTTCTTGATTCATCTTGATTATTGTAAAAGGACAATTAGTAAAAAAAATTATATAGTAATGGTTTGGGAGGTTCTTTACATATTAGCAAGTGAATTGTATTAAATGTGGGAGGTTTTTTACATATGAGCAACTGGATGCCTTGTGGGTATTATAAGTCTTACGTGGAGTCATTAAAAAAAGATAATGCATCTATCAAGACATATACTCTTTAAATCTTAACTCTCATACTCATAGGCTTTACTACCCTCTAATATCAGAGTCTATCTATTTCTTAATATCAGTAACTAGATGCCTTGTGGGTATTACAAGTCTTACGTGGAGTCACTAAAACAAGATAATGCATCTATCAAGACATATACTCTTTAAATTTTAACTCTCATACTCATAGGCTTTACTACTCTCTAATAATAAAGTCTATCTATTTCTGAATTTTACTCTAGTTTCATGCATTTTTACTTCTTTAAGCTTAATATAAAGATTTAAAGACATTATTTATGATGCATTGCCTTATGAAGGACTTAGCATTAGCATTGCTAATTTGGTTGATGAAACTAATAAAGGATTAACTTCTTACAAAACTAACATCTTCATTTTTTTGTTATAGATAAATGGAAGGAAGTTCAACTACTCTTGATTAAACTCCTTCAGGAAGATATAATGATCTAGCTTGGGCTCACAATGCATTAGTCTCAGGTATGAAGAATCATACAATTTGCTTGTTTTGTAATAAGCATTTGAAAAGTGGAGGAATCATTTGATTAAAAAGCATTTAGCTGGGGTCAAAAAAGATGTAGAACCCTGTAAAAAAGTAAGTCATGATGTGAAGTGGCAAATGAAAACATTACTTGAAGAATATCAACATGAGAAAGAGAGAAGGGAAAGGTTGAATTTTGAAATTAGTAGTGGAAGTTCATTTTCGAGTTTTCGTGGTGATTGTGGAAATGTTAAAGGTGGTAGTGGTAGTAGTAGTAGTGGTACTGTCAGTGTTCCATCTCAGGCCCAATAAGAAGTACCTAAACTTGATGTGAGGAAGAAAAGAAGGCAGGTGACTAGTTTCTTTTCACCACGAACAACTGTTGAAGCCTAACCTTCAATTCGTAGTACAATGCAATCAAAAGATGCGACTCACAATGTCGATATGGCAGTAGCTAGATAGTATGATACAGGTTCATCATTAGATATTTTTCAATCTTATTATTATCAACCTATGATGGATGAAATAGCCTCTTATGTTTTGGGATACAAGGTCCTTCGATTGATGATTTAAGAAGTAAACATTTGAGTTGTTCTGTTTTGGAAATTAGAAGTTATTTGGCAGAAAAAAGAGTGAATTGGGGTACTTATGGATATTCAATCATGTGTGATGGTTAGAGAAATAGGAGACAAGAGCATATTATTAATTTTTTGGTTTGTTCTATAAATGACTTTATGTTTTTTCTATACGGAAAGTTTGTTTGCGATATTTGATGAAGTTGTGAATGAAGTAGGACTAGAAAATATTTTTCAGTTTATTACTGACAATGATTCCGTTTATAAAGCGATAGGAAAAAGGTTGCAGAATACGTATGATTCTTTTTTATGGACTCATTGTGTTGCACATTGCATTGACCTAATATTGGAGAATATATGAGATCTTATGTATTTTCTTGTTATTAATGAGACTATGTAGAAAGCTAAAAAGATGACAAAGTTCATTGATAATCGTTCATGGGTATTATATTTGATGAGAAAGGAATTTACTAATGGTAGAAATTTGTGTCGTCCTGTTGTGACAAGATTTGCAACAAATTTCTTATTACTTTAGTCTTTTGTTTCAATGAAGAAAGAGTTAAGACAAATGTTTACAAGTAATAAGTGGATTGTATCTCAGCATGCTAGGTCTAATACTGAAGTGGAGGTTTGTAATATTACACTAGAAGATAGAGAATTATGGTCTCAATGTCAGTTTGTTATTTGATTTTGTGAGCCTTTGGTGAGGTGCTTCGCTTAGTTGATAGTGAAGAAATGCCAACAATGAGTTATATTTTTGATGCAATGGAAAAAGCGACGGAGGCAATCAATACCAATCTAAAACATAGGCCTTCTTTGTACACACCATATTTTTCAATCATTAATGAGAGAAGGAAAAGACAACTTTCTTCTCCATTGTTTATAGCTGGGGCATTTTTAAATCCTAATGTTTATTTTAGATTGAATCTTAGTAAGCAAGCTGAAGTTAATAGAGGAATGTTTTTAACTATTACAATAATTGTTAACATTGACGCGATGCAAGATCTGTTAAGCTCACAAATAGAGCTTTATAAGTTGTCTTATAGGGATTTTGGAATGTCGATTACTATTCGACAAAGAGGAAAACTTTCTCCAAGTATTAGTTATTTCCTTTTTCTTATTTGTTGAAAATTAATTATCACTTTATTTTGTTTATAACGTTACTTTTGTTATCTTATAACTTACAATTTCTTGGTGAGATTAATTCAGAAATGGTGTTCCAGAATTAAAAAGATTTGCAATTCGGATTTTAAGTCAATGTGTGAGTGCAACAGGCCGTGAACGAAACTAGAGCATATTTGAATTTATCCACTCCAAAAAAGAAATAGATTGGAGCATAAGAGGTTGAATAACTTGGTTTTTGTTTGTTACAATTTAAAACTTCGAAAAAGGTATGTTATTATCATTATTAATTTCGATATAATTTCTTATAATTTTCTAACAATTTAATTTTATTGTTTACTATGAGTTTTAATAGTACAAATAGTTCAACTGATCCAATTTCTATTGATAATATTGATATTTTGGTAGATTGGGTTTCTGAAGAACTGAATTTGACAGATGTTAATGACTTGGAAGATAATCCTGGATGAAAAAGCATTGACATGTCATTTAGTGCATTAAATTTGAATGATAATGATGATGAAGCTCCTCTTAAAGATGAGGATTTTGTACCAAATGATAACTGGGGTCAGTGCAGTTATAACGGGTATCCTCCTATTGACGATTGAATTTTGTTTTAGGTTTTTTTCCTCTTCTTTTAATTTTACTTATATTTGATGTTTATGTTAAATTATATATATATATATATATAATGTAATTGTAAATGTTTTTGTTTCAGGTTTAACTTCTACTTGACTGTTTCCTCGTCATGAATTCTTTTAGTAAATTGTAATAGTTAAGAATATTTACTGTTTTTTATTGGATGTTTTGATGTAATTATTATTATTAACATGATAAAATTGTATTATTATAATATTTTAAATATTTTATATTATTCTTAATTTTATATTTGTATTATGATGATTGTCTTTTTTCATATTAATTGTAGTTATTATTTATATGTAAAATATTTAAAATTATCATTATTTCATATTAATTGTGATTATTATTATGATTTTTGGAAACAAGGTTGATGTAAACTTATAAAATATACAGTAACTGTACAATATACCAATGTACTATTTTGCAAATTTTTAAAAATTTTAAGGACCATTTCATAAATTTAAAAATTACCTGAAACGATACCTGGTATTAACTGGCATTGATACAGTATCGTATCAGAATTCAATCTAATACCAATTCTGGTATGGTATTCACAATTTTGTTTTTATTTGCTTTTTTGCTTTTACAATTGTTTGTTATTATGAGTTTTTGGTTTATTTTGGTTTTTACGTTTTTGCATTTCGGGTTTCGTGTTTCTAATTTCTAGTTTCTGCATTTCTAGTTTTTTTTATTTATGTATTTCTATATTACTAGTTTTCTTATTTATTTTTATCTTCTTTTTTTATTATTGCATCTCAACTAAATAGGTTTTTATTTTCAGTTTTAATATTATAAATATCAACTAAAACAAGTTTTTTAAATAAAAAATAAAAAATAAAAAAAGTGGAACCAAATGATCATAAAAATATTTTTGAGTTTCAAAAGACTACCATTAGTTTAAATTTGAAATTTTTTTAATATTTTAATTGTCAAAGAAATATCTTCATCCTAAAATTTTATATGAATTTTATTGAATATGTTTTAGTAAAATTATTTAAATGCTCGTGCGCATGGATCCTTCTTGGTTCGAAGAGTCTCCACTCCGATCTCTGCCTCTCTCGCTGACTCTGAGCGTCTTTGTGTATCTTAGAGCTCTGAAATCCGATGAAGTTGCTATGATCTGCTTCTATTAGAAGCTAGAACACTTGCCCGAACTTTGGTTCTGTGGAAAACCCTAATTCACACTAATTTTCTACTATGAGCACCAGCGTAGAACCCTTCAATCGGTATATGCTAATTCGCTGAATCTGTTTTTAATTTTTTTAATAAAATCATCCATAACATTCTCTGTTATGTAATTTTACTCCTAATTTTATTGAGTGAATTAGGTTGGTGAAGCTTGCGGCGAGAGCGTTTTACGACGATATAACAACGAAAGGTGACAATCAGCCCAAGGCCGGAGGAAGGAGTGATAATAGAGGGATTGCCGTCGTGGTCCTTGATGCCCTCACCAGGTTGTGGACTCTCTGAAGTACTCTGATATTCTTTTCCGATTTGGATAATCTTTCTCGCTATTGAAATAAAGCGGTTTAGTTGATGGAAGTTTTAAGGTTTTGTTTGTTTGATTGTTCAAATCATTTCACCGGGTTTGCAGTTTTATGCAGTCTAGCAGTTTATTTTTAAAGTGGCCGATATGCAACTGGACTTGAGTTGATTTAAGTGAATTTTAACCCCTCAAATATATCTTCAGAAGGCAATGGGTTAGAGAAGAGGATTTGGCAAAGGATTTGAAGTTACATTCTAAACAACTTCGTCGGACTCTTAGATTTTTTGAGGAAGAAAAGTTAATCACCCGGGATCATAGAAAAGAGGTCAGTGATTTGTTCTCTTGATGCGGAAGGCCTTTCATGCTTTATTTTGTGTACCTGTTTGACACTAATTTTTTCTTGTTCTACTAATACCAGTGTCATCTTTTTGCTAAAGTATTAAATGAAGCCTTTACATGAAAGGTTAATGGTTGTCAGAAACTCACACATGGTAAATTGTACCCTTTAGGAGGTCCACTATTGAATACGTATGATGTTGATACTGAGCTTCAGCATTTAGTCTTAAATGGATCCAATTGTTGAACCACTATTAGCTCTGTGACATTTATGCCAATTTTAACAGTTGCTTAAGGTACTAATCCGCTAGTCATTTTAATGGAATCTCCCCTTGTGCATGTAGTTCATACTTTATTGGGAATATTATCCTAGACATAAATACAAGATAACTATTAATGGTGCATTCTTGCGGATGGCTTTGGCGAACTTTTTTGTCTCTTCTTGTTCATCTAACTGGTATTCTTTCTGTTATTTAGAGCTTGACCCATCACCTTTTTTCTTTTATTTAGACAGCTAAAGGTGCAAAGCTGTATAGTGCTGCAATTGCTGCCACAGCAGATGGTCAGCAAGTTGGCAAGGAGGGAGAGGAGAAGGTTAAGCTGCATACTCATTCTTACTGTTGCCTTGACTATTCACAGGTTCTCTCTCTCTGTATGCATATTGTGTGTACTTAATCCATATTTATAATCTACTTGTTAAGTATTTCATTATGTTTGTAATTTTTCTGTTCAATTGATTCTAAATTTGTGAAAGAGATGCCTTAATTCCATTTCGCATGGCAGATATATGATGTTGTCAGGTACAGGTTGCACCGGATGAGGAAAAAGCTGAAGGACGAGCTGGAAGACAAGAACACTGTTCAAGAGTACATATGCCCAAACTGTGGGAAGAGGTATCTCTCTGTGCTTTTCTTTTCTTTATATAATCTATTTACTCATTCTTTTTCTTCAAAATTTTCCTTCTTTTTGGCAGGATTAGAATTTTCATTTCACTCGTATGTTAGAACGAATTTATGTAGCTCTAGTTGACTATTTGATGATGCCATCCAACTAGGTACAATGCTTTGGATGCACTACAATTGGTGTCACTAGATGATGAATATTTCCACTGTGAAAGATGCAATGGGGAGCTTGTGGCAGAGAGTGACAAGTTAGCTGCACAAGAAGTAGGAGAGGGGGATGACAATGCAAGGAGGCGGCGACGTGAAAAGTTGAAAGATATGCTTCAAAAGATGGAGGTTTCTCTTTTCTTGTGAAAGTGATACTTTTTCAAGATAATTTTATGTGTATATCCCTTTAAACTCAATACTTGTCAACGCAGCTTCTTCTAAAGAAGGTGAAACAGTTGGATGACATAATTATGTTACTGAAATTTCCTTCGTTTCCTCTAATTAGTACCGTTAACGTTATGCAGTCATCTTCTTAGATATATATCTTATTTGGATTTCCTGATTTTAATTTCTGAGCTTACTCTCTTAAGGGCTTTCGAAAGACAGGTGGCAAATATTCTTGTATAGTCAAATTTTCGCAATTGAAGGATGTCTGTTGCCAGAGTCTTCAATGTATTGGCAATCAGGATTTTATTTTTGTATTTTTGCTAGTGTAGAAAAAGTTTTCCATGAATGCTATTTGGCTAATTGAGTTTCACATAATGAATTTCCTTGTCAGACTTCCATTTTATCCTTACAAATCTCTCACACTTGGTGTTGGTTCCGCCATTCATGTGTACTTAAACATTAGTATGAACCACTGGTCTACTTATGGCTACATGTCTGCTTATTAATTTCAGAACTTGGGTTACTATTAGTACTTGATTCTGCTTGGATTGCAAAGTGGAGAACAAGGATAGGTCAATCACATCATTTGTTACCTTTATAAATGGATGTTTTGGCATGCCTCTTCAGTGACAGTGATGGAGCTGTTTTGTCCCTTTTCACATTGATTCTACAGCTAGAGTTTAGAGCCAATAGACTTCCTTTTATTCTAACAAATGCAAAAGGAAGGGCAGTTAATCTTCCACCCTTTTTATGTTTTTAAATTTTCCACCAAAGAATGACTTTCAGATTTTCTGTTTTTTTTTTCTCTCTCTTGTTGAATTGCATGAAGGTAGATAACCATTGTGCGAGATTTGAGAAACTCCCTGCTAAGTATAGATATTGTGAAGGCTTTTTTGTTTGCTGGGGGAGGGGACTGTGAAGGCTTGGTTTTTTTTACTGTGCATGTGCCACATGTTTTTCCTCTTCGCCTAAAAATGATATGAAATGGCTGCAGGTGCAACTTAAACCATTGATGGAGCAACTAAGCAGAGTGAAAGATCTAGCTGTACCAGAATTTGGAACTCTTCAAGCATGGGAAGCTCGAGCAAGTGCTGCTGGTCGGGCAGCAAATGGTGATTCTTCATCTAATGATCCTTCTAAATCTTCTCAAGGGCTAGGATATGGTGGAACACCAATGCCATTTATTGGAGAGACTAAGGTAGCAAGGTTCTTTGCCATCAAGTTTCATTTTAGATGTCTAGATTCGATTTTACCTTGTGTGCACTATAAGAATCTGCATATTCCTTTTAGGTGTATGGTCAAGCCACTCTCATTTGCTTCATGTTCCTGTTTGGCCAATTCTGCCTCATTATTGGACTTGTTAGTGTGTGGATGAGTGGTGTTTTCAACCACTTTGATTGAGTATGTTGAATGGGTGCTGTTTCTGCCAGGAGATTTAGGAGTTTTATTTCCTGGCAATTTTGAATGATCCAGTTGAACAGCACTTTGGTCCTTACATGAACCTGTGCCCTTATTGTTCTTGCTGTGCTATAGTGGAATGAAATTTTCACGAAAGTCGCTGTTGACCAGTGGATCCTATCTAAGCGAAGTATGATCTTGGAACATATGATAATGTTTTAATCAGATGATTAAGGTGAAACTTAAAATGTTTTTCTGAAATTTATAGCTGACCTTTAGCTCAGCAAGTTAAAGATAAAACTGAAGTTGAAAGTCTTAGGTAGGCAATTTATGATGGTTATTTTTGTTTGCAGATATAATCATTAGCAATTGTATTACCTAGTTGTACAAGGCATGAACATATCTACCATTGCTCTTGGAATGGCTGTCTTTGATTCCTTGGATATTTATCTTGGTGCTAGAATGAAACCTAAATTAAAACCTTTTGTCCTGTTAATAATTCTAATGTGGATTATGCTCGGAGATATTTCCAAGTTCATGCATATTTAGCTTAAACTACCTTCTGTCTCTCCGCATCTCAAACATCAAGAAACATGTTTGCCCGGAAGTTCATTCCAAGAATTATGTGGATCATATTATAGTCAACACTTCACTTGTAATTCATGTGCATAAACCTGTTCCTCTGGTGTGAACCCGAGGCTATAATTTATTCCAACTATCAGAATGTTAAAACGAGTGTTTTTAGGAAACTAACAATTGGGCATTCTAGGAGTTGGTCTTACTGTAACTTTCATTCTTGTTTGAAATGTGACACGACTATAATACGGCCAAGGAGAGTAATAATATAGGAGAATGGTTTAGAACTACTAAGTTTGATAGTTTAGGACAAGTACGCACTTTATTCTTTAAGAATTGATATGACTGTCATTGAGAAACAAACATACATAGTAGCTATCTCAGTGCTGTTGGACTTTCATAAAGTTATTCCCAGATGGTTTTGATTGTTCACTTTGGCATGTTTGGTATAATTGTTCACTTTTTCCCCTAATTTCACCTGCAAAGCCATAATCATGCTTGATAATGGTCTTTAAATCCTAAATTGCATAGTTCTTCCCACCATCTTCATCATGTTTTCAAGCTGCAGAAGTTTCTGAACACTGTAGTTATTTTGATAGCACTTTAAACCTGGTAAAGATTCTTAAATCCTTTATCATGCTTCCTAACATTCTTTAATTTGGAAACAGCCTAGTTGTTCCCACTATTGTGTCCATGTATCAAGCTGCAAGTCCTTCCCAATCTGTTTAGTTATTGCTGTAGCACTTTAGTGGTATGGTTTTCAAAAAAGTTGGTCAGAATTTTACCTTGTCATGACTAATTTTTGCAAGGAGGAATTTTGGTTAGTCATTTCTGTTATTCTTAAAGTTTTTATTCTCTAAATCTCAGATTATTAACTAATAAAAATTTACAATATTGACGTGGAATGAGAGTTAGTTTGCGTGTTATTTTTTTAATAGTCAGTTTCTTTGTAGTTATCCGTCTTCTGTGTTAGAACTTAATTGGAACAGGTTTAGTTTACTCGTTATGATTCAATATGCATTAGGGTGCAAGAAGTTTGAGTCCTTACCTTAACAAGATTTAGATGACGGGATTCTAGTTTAAGTTGGATGTTTAAGTTTTAGAAGAGGATGAGGGATTTTACGCAATCTGATTTTTATCTTTGAAGAGGAGACTTTTTTTCTAGAAGTGATTCTTAAGCTTAGAAGTGAGTCATAAAACTTTAGAAATAATAAGAAAAGAGTAAGTCTGGCAATCACTCTAATTTTAAGTTAGATTTATCATATAGTTTTGACATTTTCTGTTGCCCTATATCAATATTCTTTTCAGAAAGCAGTTAGTTAGATTTACGGTCCGTCTTACCCGTCCTTGGTCTTGAGAACATGGACAGCAGACTGATACACTAAACGGTGTGCTGAGATGTGTGGTTCTATTCACTCACGAGTGCTGGAATAAAAAATGCAGCAGAGCTTGTGATCTCTGAAATAGTATAAAGCAAAATTTTCTTGCCATGGAGCAATATCTATTTCTGGACATTATTTTATTTATCATTACACTGAACTTTGCTTCCATCCTTTGGATCTAAAATTACCACCAAGTAGACACTACTTGGGTTCAACCTTATTGTATTCTATTTTAACAGTGGGGATTGTAGGCTGTCTAATATGCCTAGTTAATAAAATTTTTTATACTAATGATTAAATTATATTTGGTCTGGAACAGGTTGAAGTTGCATTTTCGGGTGTTGAAGGCAAAGATGATGTCAAACCAGAAACTTCAACCTCGGGTCTGAAAGTTTTACCACCATGGATGATTAAGCAGGGAATGAACCTTACAAAGGAGCAACGTGGAGAGGTCAAGCAGGAGTCTAAAATGGATGGCACATTAGCAGCACCAGCGGCGGAACTCTCAGACGAAAAAAAATCCACCAATGGAAATGATGCTCAGAGTAATTTGCAGGTTTATAGTAACACATATGATGGATCTTTTACTTTTCTTTGATCAAATGCTGTATAATTTCCTTTATTCACTTGATATCTCTTTCTGATTATATGACAGGACGAGTATGTTAAAGCTTATTATGCTGCTTTGCTTCAAAAGCGCCAAGAATTAGAAGAAGCTGCTAAGAAACAGCAGGAGTCATCTCAAACATTCAACTCCAACGGTGTTTCTGATTCATCTTCTAGTCGTCAAGTGGGCATGAAGTCTAAACGTGTGGAAATTGATGGAGATGACGACTGGGAAGAAGCTCCTGTTGGAGGTAAGTCTTATTGTTTTGTAGCATGGTATTGTTCCATTGTATAAGACTGTAAGGGCCAGAACATATCTTCATGTGTTTTACTGGTGAGATCCATCACCTATCCTGTGTTCTTGGCTTTCCTTTGGTGAATCAGATGCCACCACTAGGGAAAGACTTTAGGTGAACTTATGCTAGATGCAAATTTAGAAACTCTTTGTTACTCTATCTCTTTGTTGAGATTTTGGAGGATCAATCTGATGATACAGTTGGTAGTCATATATTAATTGATGTGCTATTACTTAATATTGACTAGGTTTTTCCCTTGTACTGGTGCCAGTTCGTTTGGGAAACAAATGTTCTGACATTGGTTCTATAACGGTTGAAAATTAGATTGAAGCTATTAAGTGACCATATCATTACTTGTTTACCTTACAGATTTTAATATATGATGCGATTGAATTCATTTCATGTTCATTTACAACTATTGCTTGCATTACTGCAGGGAGTACAAGTGAAAGTTTCAAAGTCAATGACTTGAATGTTGAAGCAGAAGCTTCAGGGGATGATGAAGATGATATATGGGAAGAAGGCTGAGTAACAAAGATCAGACATTTTTATGAAAACTGCAGCCAACCCATCCTAACATCTTACCCGAAGGTAGCAAACTTCATCTGTACTTGTTGCTATTTATTAACATCCATTCAACAGGTTAGGAACATAAAGCATTGTGAAGTGAAAGGACTGTAAGAAGTGAAAAGTTCGATGCCGGTTCATTTTATGGATAGTTTCGTAAGTAATTCAAGCCCCAATTTTTGCAATTAGTACTAGGATCTTTATGAGACAATTAAGTGGCATCTTTGGAGCTTCCTCGCGAGTTTCTAACCTTCACCAACATTTTCTGAAGCATCCTGGTACTCTTGCCAGCATTGCTGTTGTAAACAAATTGTTGGGGAAGTCGCTCAAATTGTAAACAAATCTAGTTTGGCTTAGATAGAGATAAACCGCGACGGGGTAGCTGTAAATCTACTAGGGAGACAATCGAAGCTGGCATGACTCCGTCCTAATTAAGAGTTATTAGTATGTCATAGATGGTAGCTTAACTGCGTGGAGTTGTTGATGCAACTGAAAAGCATAGTGAGAATTTGGGTCGTTTACCCTTTAAATCATTATTAAGGATGTTAGATATATCACGTAATTGAGAGAGAATTTTTACACTCTCCCTTGGTGGTGCGAGCGATGATGGTTGAATCAGTGGAATACGGTAACATGCTCATCATCCTTTTCATCTTTAGAGCAGCGTATATTGAGAAAACATGCCACCTCTACGGGTGCCTGCTATGCAGCCAATGTGACTGTCTATATTTATGGTTAAGCAATTCCAAATATATCTAGCATTTCAAATTTATTGTTTTAATATTATTACTATACTTCGTTTAATGAAACCTTGGTTTTGAGGGAAGGATAAAAAGATTTGCATTTGAGTTTCGTTCTAATTTATGACCCACCCAAAAGTTCAAAAATAAAAAGCCTGAAACAGCCTTTTCTTGTGACTACACGAAGTATTTATATGCCTTTTGATGTTTGGTTTTCTTCCTTAAGAACAACATTTCGTTGTGATGATATCAGTTTTTCATACCGTCAACGTGTTGAGTTGTTTCGTTCGGGATATTCCAGTTCGGACTATTTTATATTTCATTAGTTTATAATAATAATTAACTTTTGTTGGCGAGTTTACCTGTCCATAAATTTATATTCATATTTTAGTAGTCAATTGAAACCGTGTATCTCGAATTTAATGACAAAAAAGGGATCACACTGTTCGATGACTTAAAAATTTTAATCTTTATTTTATTTTTGTTTTGGTCCAACTAGATTTTAAAATTCTACAACTAGCAATTCTTAACATTCTCTTCTATGGTTTACACTTTCTTTTTTCTTTCTATATTAAAAAATTTATTTTTATAGTTTTGTAGTGAATATAGTTTATGTCAACACTTAATAACTAGCGCCTTTCATTTGATATGTTTAAATAGCTATCTATAATTTCAACAATAACAACAATACTCAGTATAAATCTTACCGAAACGTAGAGTATAGAAAGATCTAGTAGTATGCAGCCTTATCCATAACTAGTAAAGAGACACAACTATTTGTAATTTATATAAAAGTATTAGTTTTAGAGATAGCAATTAATGAGGTAGGTTACACTTCCTTTTTTTGTTTCCTATTTTTGGCTTTTTTTAAACGAAAATTTATTTGGTTGAAATTTGTAATAAAATATCTGAAAATAAAATTTTATTTATTTTTATTATCATTTAAATTTATTTTTATTATATTATTACATTTTAATTTATTTTATTTTTAATATATCAATTTGTATTTTTAAATTAATTAATCCTTATTATCATTTGAATAAAAAGTAAGAATATTTAAAATAATTAAATAAATGTACATATCAATTTAATATAATAAGAGTCAATAAAATATAAAAATCACACTAACTCATTCTAATTAAATGATAAAAGACGTTCATCGTGCTATAATACTTTAAAATATAATAGTAGTATTAGTTACAAAAAAAACATAAATCGATTAGAACTTTTGCTAATATTATCATTTTACATTCTTCTAGCAATTTCATTATGCCTCTAAAACATACTTTGAAGTAGTGTTAGAGTGATATTATATTTCACTTTATGAATTTGCATTCTTATCTATACTTTCCACAAATTACTCTCCAATTGTGGCACAATCATTAAATTCATCACTTTATTCATGCATTCTACTAAATTATGGATAATACAATAAGCAATAACAATTTATTTTTATTTCTTTATATCATAACTCAATAGGTTTGAAATCTTTCAATAATGTTTCTTAATGAAGAATGCTTGTAATTAAACAATTCCTGTAGATTTTGAGGTCTTCATCTTTCTCTTGCAATTGATACCTTTCATCTTGATATGATGAAAGAAATCCAAGCATATTAGTGTAGCATGAGTCAACTAAATAGAACTTACATAAACATACAAAGAATATAATATTAACAAAAAGCTATTAAAATTAATTGTAATGCAATATCTTGTGGGGGCATAAAAAAATTAATTTGCTGAATTTGTTACTATTTCTATAAGAAAAAGCTCGAGAGTCATTTAAATTATCATCTCATTCAATTATTACATATATAAAACATATGTTAAACGAGTAACAACTCATAATATTTGTTCATTGGTTGAAACATGTACATTAATATATGGATCATCTATTGCTCCTAAGCAATCCTAAAAAATAAAATTATATTATTAAAATAATTAATTAAATATAAGGACATAATGAAAATAATAATTAAATATATGAAAATACTTGAAAATATGGAAAGAAATTTAAATTAAGTTGAATCTTGAGAGGTTTATTGGTAAAGAATCATAGAGTAATGAGTCTTTTTACAAGACGATTAATTACATATACAACTTTGCAAAGTGTTTTGAAAATTTTTAGGTCAAATGTTAAAAGTGCTCGACATTGACTCTAATTATCTTACTATATCCTATAGTCATCAAAAAAATTGTTACTTGTTTCTTTACAGTCAAATGATTTGTTGGCTTTAAGTCTCCTGAACTCTTCAAATAATCGCATAGGCTCAAAAAGATTATCTTGTTCATTCCTAAGTTCTCATAAATCCTTGTAGGATTTTCATTTAAAAGTTTCAATATCCAATTATAACTTGATAGAGCAAAAGTTATGCATAGTTTCTTGTGTAAATGAAAATATTCGTTCTTTTCTCCAACTAGAGAAATAATAACTACCTTTATCAGTTCATCATCTGAATCTGAATCTGATTCAAAATTCAATAAAAATACCATGTATCTACAGTACTAATATTCAAAAATTAATAACAACATTTAAATATAAATGCTAAAATGATTATGAAACACAATGGAATTTAAAATAAATTTAGGAATTTTATTTCAAATATTAAGTCAAAAGGTTTATATCAAATATATACTTAAAATATTCAAATATGGAATAGTTTTTAACATGGAAGTGTTAAACCTAGTAAGACTTCAAAAAGTAATAGCATGAAAATATAACTAAATAGACACAACCTAATCCAACTTCCTTGCATCTGACAACTTTATAAAAATATGCCTATAAAGTGGAGAATCGAGTAAAGCTTTCACAGCGTTTCCATATTACACACCTTTAACATCCAAATCATGCAAGGAATTAAAATATTTCATCATTATATTAGTCTCTTGATTAATAACTAGTGAAGCTCCAAATCCATTATCTGTAATGGATAATGTTGTAGCTAATGTTTTTTTCAAGTAAATCATTCTTTTTTTTCGATTTTTTACCAATTATAATCAATGTGTATGCAAATGAGTTGCAGCAGTATATCCAAAAATTTGACACAAGGCTGAAAACTCCTTCCTTCTTTCTTAAATATATGAGTCATTTTATGCACTTACAATGGTATTAAAAAAAAAAGAGAAAATATAATGTGACATATTAATAAGCAAAGATATATTTGACCTTAAATAGACTTTTGCAACATTCATTTATAACATTAATTTCACTAATAAAGGAGTTGTAACTGATTCTTATTTCTTTGACTATTCTTCAATCTAGCACTTTGATGGCCTGTTGCCAACTACCAAATAATAAATTCCTAACTATCAAACTATCCAGTAAATGGCGAGCTAGGGTCGAACCACAGAGAGTTGGGATGTCAATGCTACTTCAAATGTTGCAAACAAAAGAAAACAAAACACCCTGAAATGATGAAAACGAAACAACTAAGATGCAATGAACGTAAACAAAAAGACAAACACAAAGCGGATTTAGAAAATACTAATAACAATGATAAAGAAGTGAGTTGGAGATATCTTTGGGATTCCAGGATGTTCATTGATCCTTGAATCTAAATAAAAAGTACTCTCATCATGGTGTTAGCCTATGAACTTGATTAAGCTCTCGAATACTTATTTTTTTTAAAATAGACAAAACTAATAAGCTCCAGAAATGCCTCTGTAACATCCCGTTTCCATAGAACGGGTCGGACCAGAGAAACGGGTCCAAGTGAGGTCAATCGGAGAAGTTAGGAAA
>JANQBM010000008.1:35921060-35945813 GCA_025594535.1 Erythroxylum domingense
GACATTTATATGGGCAGAAACTTTGATTGTGATTTTGACCCAGTTTGAGTTAGAATTTGCTTTTGAACTCTTCATAAAACGTGTAGAGCTTATTCTGATCTTTCCATTTCTATAAAGCATGGAATTGTTGGAGAACAGAATAGGAATTTATAAGGGTTGAAAGTTGTGTCATTGTTCTGGAATGGTGTTGGTAGAACAGACCTGATTGATGTAAATTTTGATCCCCTTAGAGGTGACATTAATTTTTAAGCCCTTCATGAAACTTGTAGGGTTTTCTGTGAGCTTTCTAACGAGACCTTAATTGTGATTTTTGGATATCTGTGTAAAACGTTAGAGGATTTGGAAGAATAGGTGTTCGGATGAAGGAAGAAGAAAGTGAAAGAGAGAAGAGATCGGGATCAATTCGCGTCTGCATTGTGTCTATTTATTTTATTGTATTTTTCGCAAATTATTGTATTATTGTATTCAAGTATTACAGTTTGAAATTTTGTAATCGACTATTACAATTTGTGATAATTTTGAGATATTGATAATGAATGATATGATTTGTATTTGGAAATTGAAATGAGCCCCAAGTGATTAATAAAAGTTTTTGTTAATTTCCTCATGTTGCATCAAATGATTTTTAACAAAGTGGAATATTGTGATTACCGAATTTCTGTACCTTATGTTTTGGATTAAAAAAAAAGTATACCAAGTTTAATTGTTTAGTGATGTGGCACACTATTTTCGCGGGGCACGGACTCGGGTATCATCATCGATATCTGGTTCGGATTCAGCGGGAGTGGGGTGTTACACTAACTTTCTAGATCATTTCTCTTTCTTTATTTATAGTATTTGTCATTTAGGGTAAACCCTAGGGTTTTTTGTGCCTAAAAAGTTCCCCAAAAACTTGAATCTGGAAGCGATCCCACGTTTGTCTATGCACAGGCCACGATCATGGCCAGTTTATCTGGTCTCTGTCACGTTTGTGGCTAACTCTCCACGACCGTAGTCTTGTGTTTGAGCTTCTGTAATGATCGTGGGCTTGTATTTTTGTTTGGACCTTCTCTGAAACTCTTCCGAATATCCTAAAATACTAACAAACTCATCACGACATCTCATATTGACAAACTTTGACAAACTTCTTCCTTTTAGTATATATTTGTGTTCAATCCTTTAATCCGTATGTAAACATAAAATGAACACAAATTGAGTATTTAAACACAAAAATAGGATTGAAAAGATGTTGAAATGCATAAGAAAATTTAAGATAATTCAATTAGTTGGATCCTTATTTGGGTGTAAATTTTGTTGTTGATAAGTTTTCTAATTAATTATTAATTAGTTAGTCATAACTCTTAGTGCTTCAATTAGTGGACAGTGCAAGTGATGAATAATGTTTGAACAATGAATAGTTTAGTTTATATACAATGCTAAACAATACTTATTCACTCGCTGAATCATCCAAACCTAAAATTTTTAAAAAGCTTTTTGAAAGTTTGTTTTGTAGATCAAATATTTTCTTTAAAAATCAAAATAAATTCTCTCTTAATTTTGAAAAGATTTATATATTATACTCTATATACAATTGATCATGCAATGATTAGACTCATATTCAATTAAAATGACTAAGTTACAATGATTTGTTTAAATTTGGATATGTTTGGTTCCTCCTTATTCTTGATTCTTCACTTATTTCTTTAAATTTCTCTTAAATTATACATTTCAATTTGCTCATTTTCTTCAACTTTAATTGCTTAAATGATTCAATTAGATCATTTGCTGACTTTATCTTTTTATTAATCATAGTGTTTCACTTATTAACTTATGAATATTAACAAGGATAAAAATATTAGTAATAACAATTTTTGTTAATGATGACAAAACATGAGTTAGGTAAAATTGATTAATTACATGGGTATTGTAAATTAAATAGGTAGTAAAGTAATTCATAATTATCATATTTGGATGATTAACTTGTTATCATATGTAGCGTAACAACCTAATAATATGTTCTTTAAAAATTAATCATTGTTATGTTGGCGTTGGGCTTAAGCGTACTTGTATTCTAGATCAGTTTGTGTAGAGGATTGTTAGACGTGCGTGCTATGCTACGTGGTCACAAGAGCAGAGCAGCGAAACGCAGTCGTAATCATCTACAGAGACGTGAGACATGGGAGTAAGTTAATTAGGCAACAAACGTGCTTCCATCTCCATATATTTCGGCTAACTAGCTTTCACTCCAGCAAAAGAAAAGGGCCAAGTTTGTTTGTTCACTTCATCTTTTATGATGCCTTTTCAGTTCATTCAATCACTTCTCCGACGACTAGGAGTTCGTGGGCTGCTAATTCTGCATGCATTTATATGGACGATTCTGTTAAGCTTAACTGTGGCCATGGCATCGTTTGTTCCCGAGGTCGCCTTTGTCTCCACGGTATCTCCTTCCTCATGGTTATCGCGTTCGTGTGGTGAGGGTACTACTGGTACTCTTGTTAGGCTTCCCATGGACATCCATGGAGAAACTGTTTGCTTGCCTTATCAAATGCTCAGGAGGTCAAGCTTGGATTTCTTTGTGCCTACCATGGTTGCCACCCTTGTGGTTTCTGCTTCTGCTTGCTTTGTTCGTTCCTTGGCGTTGTGGGATGCTCCAACTAGAGATCAACATTACTAGGTTATAAATAAAGTCTAATACTAAAGTTGGTTGTTACTTGGTAGTTTAAGTTTCCATTTGTCTTAGCATTCGTTAATTCTCGTTATTATATGATTAGCTGGTTTTGGTTTCATGTCCTTTGTGTTTTTCACTTTTCGTAAAATAAAATAAATAAAGGTATTGCTATTTGGCCGATGTGGTTCTATGAAGTAGAGAAATTAAGACGGACATAAATATTGTTTGGTTATTTTCAGATAAATGTATCGACTTACATGGGCTAATACAGACTAACCCATGTGTGTTAGGAAACGAAATAATAACAAGATAGATGTAATAGTAATTACATCAAGCATGGGTCCATAGCTCAGTGGTAGAGCATTTGACTGCAGATCAAGAGGTCACCGGTTCGAACCCGGTTGGGCCCTAAACAAATTACTTTTTTCAAATTTGATCTGATCTAGTTCAAATTCAATGTCTTGTTTTGCTTCTGTCTATATATATATATATAGAGCATTCTATTTCCCAAATTTATTTTTAGCACCCTATTATTATTAGTACTATTATTTATTTATTTATTGTTTACAATTATTTGTAGTTATTAGCTATTTTATTTGATTTTCATTTTTACCTATTATTAATATTATTTTATTTATTTATTTAGTTATTTTATTTTAATTTTAATCTAAGTTTTTCTTTTCTTTTCTTTATTCATGTGGATCATTAGAAAACAGTATTTTTATTAGTTAGAGATAATATTACATATACTGAATCTCTCCAATATTTTTATTAGTTAGAGATAATATTACATATACTGAATCTCTCCAATATTTTTGTTGTTGTATTCTATTTCCCAAAATCTTTGCTAATGTTTTTTATTTGTAGTCTTTATGTGTATTATTATTATTGTTGTTGTTGTTGTTGTTGTTGTTATTATTATTATTATTATTAGTACTGATATTAATATCTTTATTATTAGCATTAGTATTTGTATTACTATTATGTTTATGATTATTAATGTTAGTATGATTATGTTTATGTTTATGATTATGATATTATGATTATTATTATTATTATTGGTATTTCTATATTGTTAGTATTATTTTTATTTTTACTATTATTATATATTAGTTGCTTTTATTATATTTTATTGCCCTATTATTATTATTACTATTATTAAGTTTATTTATTTTATGTTTATTTTAATTTTTGGTTTTTTAAATTTTCTTTTTATTTTTTATTTATTTATTCTTTCTATTTTTATTTTTATTTATTTATGTGGGTCATTTAAAAATAATTTCTTTACTAATTAAAGGTAATATTATATGCGTTACTGAATCTCTTCAAATTTTACCTCTCAATAAAATTTCTAATTAATGTTTGTGTGTAGACGGATTAAGAATCCATTTCCAGGATGGTTGGTGTACTCAACTCGTGAGTAGTGACCCTTGTCCATCTTTCACGTTTACTGCCGTTGTTTCCCCATCTTTGCCATTTTGGAGCCGATGCTGTAGGATTTCCATAGGCTTGCCTCGACCAAATGATGTTTTGTATTTGCAAATCCAATGTTAATTATGTCAATTTTATCTTAACCAATTCTTCTAATAATTTTAGTTAAAAAACATATTATATTTATATCAGACATTTCGTGATTTTTTTAAATTCAAGCTACATATTAAATAGACACAATTCTGACATGGGCTTATATTAAATTTAAAATTAATAAATAATATAATTTTAATAAAATATATGAAAAATGTAAAAAAATATTTAAAGTTAAGCTAATAAATTTCATGTTTCCACATATTTGTCATATCATGTTATCACTTATAATAATTATTAACAAAAGTTATTATATTATATATTATCATTTAGAAAGTAAATCAATGTTGCATAATATTGCGAAAAATAACTAAATCTTATAAATATTTGTCAATCCATTTAAGGATGTTTTAGGTTTGATATTATCAAGTCTAGATCTAATCGTATTATATTAAATAAAGATGTTCAAAATTGACTAATAAATTAAACATCCCGATCATTTACAATGGTAGCATATGCACTATATTTTGATAAATATATATAGTAATTATTTGATATATATTTATATATTTATATATATTAATTTATATTTTATAATTCCATATTAAATTTAAAATTTAAGGTAATAATTTATCTTAAATTTTAATAGAATATAATAAAATAATTTTCAAAATATATATATTACTTAAGATAAATATAAACAATAACGTAGATTAGGTAATGTTTTTAGTTGAATTATTCTTGTTTTATATAATTATTGTGTAAATAAACATAGGGAAAGGAAAGGAGTAAAAATGAATAAATGGCTACACAATAGAAGCAACCCGATGGACTGAAACAATTACAGAGTTCGATGGGCTTAACTACAGTAGAGATAAGCCGTTGATTTGGGGATCCAACTACAGCAGGAAACGACACCCCCGTTTTAAACTTATACTCTTTCTTCTACTAGGGTTTTATTCACTCAACAGGACGAGAGTAAATCGAATTGCAATGGGTACAGAGAATGAGTTGCAGGTGGATTTAGGGCATCTCTTGGCGTTTGACCCTTATCATTCATTCTCCCCTTTAACATCTTCAAGGTTTCTTTTACATACGCCTTTTATCTTGTGCATATCCAAATTTGAGGTTCTAAGTTTTAATTTTTATTTAAATGATTCATGTTACTTGTATTTGATCGGTAATTGGTTGAATGGATTTAAGCTTAAAATAACTGGTTTTGCTGAGCATATCACTCTTTTGGTTTGACGCCGAAGAAATTGTTTCCGTTGTTGGTTATAGAGTCTTTGTTCCTTTTTAAAGATATTTTGTTTGTTTTAGGTGTATTCTAATTACTGCTATTTGGGTAATCAATTTTGGTTATCTTTTGTTTAACTCTTGGCCTTAATCAGAATGATATTGTAGTTGACTAAAGGTACTTTCTTGGAGAGTTGTGTAATAATGCTGATAGCTAAATGACGCAAAACTTCTGAATTTCGTTCAACTGGAAGCAACGCTTCAATGAAATAATGATGAGTGGTTACTGGCGTTGCTTTTTTTTTTAATTTCCATGTATTGGGATATGTGTATTAAAGCTATGGGCTTTTCTGTTTCTGAGATGTTACGGAGGGAATTTGTATACAATGGTACTGGACATCAAATAGTTAGTTGTTTAAATTTCGATCTTCTGTGGTGAAATTATATTGTATTATTGAAGGGTGTAATGCCAATAGATCAAGATTTGTACTGAAATTCTTGCTTTTGATGCGTAACACAATCTGAAATCTGGCTTGTTCTAAGCAATTTGCTATTTGCAAGGCGAGAGACTTCAAACGTATGACTAAAGGTCTTGGTTAGATATCTGGAAAGTTTCCATTAGGATGCAAGACCAGACCCACATGCTTATATTTTAACTTCTTATTCTTGTTCCTTTTGCAATTTGTTAGGGACGAGTTGGTGAATGAATGCCTAAGAAAAGGTACTGAGCTAGTTCAAGCCATTGCAGATCGTCTATTTCACTTACCATCAACTGAAGATATAGATGGTCCAATTGTGAAGCTCCCTCCTCCGACAACAAAATTGCCAAGGGAGAAACATGTACGATGTTCCTTCCACTTTTTATAACCATTTTTTGGCTGCCTTGTCAAATTTCCCTTAAATCTGGATAGTGCAATGTTTTCACTTTTTCCCTGAGATCCATGGTCTTCTTTTGCTAATTTTTGAGCTTTTTCTGACGAGTGAGGGGAGGAGTGGATGGTATTAATTACATGCCTTTTCTAGGAAGGATAATTTGTGCATCACATCTATTTTATTTCTCTCCGCCATTTCTCTTTATTCGACACATACGATGCTAGAAGAAAAAGTGTTTTTCTGAATATTTTAGCTTCAAAATCCATTTAACTTCTTATCTTTTGGTTTCAGCTTCCAAAGCCTAAACCTCCTACGAAATGGGAACAGTTTGCCAAAGCCAAAGGTATTGATTTAACTATCATGTGCAATGTTATTAAGTGTTTGTACTTCTTGTGCAATGGACTTTATGTTTACCATTTGTCTAATTTTTGTCTAGAACAACCATATTTTTAGTCCTTTGACTTAATGCTTTTTCCTTATTGAAGCCTCCAATCATTAATTTAGTTGCTCCACATTAAGACTTTTGTTAACGTTCTTAACAAAATCATATGTAACATCCAAGCTGGAAGAACATGTCACTCACAATTGTGTGTCCAGCTTGGATTATGTTGATGTCACATAATACTTTTGTAAGGACATTAACCAAAGTCCTAATATAGAGTGATTAGTAAAGTTGGACTGAGAAGGACTACAAATATGATTGTCCCGTCATTGTTTCTCCATTCTTCCTGCAGGTATAAAGAAGCGTAAAAAAGACAAGATTGTATGGGATGAACAAACTGGCACATGGAAACGTCGCCATGGATATGATCGTGTTAATGATGATGAAGATGTCCCGATCATCGACGCCAAGATCACTGACGGTAGTACTTGATACCATATTACTATCATTTTAGGAAGTATGTTTATGCAAAATATTCTATATTTAAGCTTTGAAACATGTTTCTACACACACAAAATTCTCTCTCTGTGCAGTGCCTGGAGAGGATCCTTTTGCCAAGAGAAGAGAAGAGAAGAAGAAAAGGGTTGAAAAACAAGAGAAGAATCGGTTGAGCAACTTGAAGCAAGCTGCTAAAGTTGGTGCTCTGCCAAGGTTTGGCCCCTTTTATCACCTTGTTGTATTTGGTCGCCTAATATGAGCTGAGCAAAATCTTTTCCGCAGTCATGTTCAGCTAGCTGCGACAGCTCTACCTATAACAGGAACACAGGCTGTCCCAGAGAAAGTAACTAAAGATGAACTGGGCAATGTAGCTGGACTAGCTTCTACGGCAACAGCCAGTGGTGGGAAGTTTGACAAGAAGTTGCCAGGAGAAAAACCTGCTAAAAAACGAGGGAAACATCGAAAGGTTTGAACTAAACTACACCTATTCCTTTTCACGCGGTTATACTTTGTAACTGAAGATTCCCATAACTTGTGCCCTTCACTTCTCTTCAGTTTCTACCTGTGGTGGAAGGCTCAGGAATGGGTGGACAAGAGAAAGAGCAAACTGAAAACGTCTTGAGGAAAATAATGTCAAAGAATTCTCATGAGATGCTTAACATTGACAAGGTACGTTTCATCAATATGGAGTTAATTTGATGTTTATGATTGAAACTTATTATTTCCTTAATTAAAAATTTTTTGTTTTAAAAATAGGCCGTTTCTGTATACAATGTTAAGAAAGAGAAAAAGAGAAGGAATCAGCAAGGGCAGTCTCCAACCTCCAGCAAATTGAAACCTGATGCCAAACCAATGAAAAGGAAGAACAAACCTAACAAGAAGCCTGCAAAGGGAGGGTCCTTCAAGAAAGGAAATTCAAACAGAAATTATAGTTAGTGTTGATCTTTTTGGTACTCCCAAATTTTGAGTGAGCTATTGCAAAGTTTGTGCGTAACAAGATGTACTATAATGTCATGTAAAATTGCTCTAGGGTTTATAATCTGCTTAACCATTAAACATGGTCTGATTTTCATTTTCTTGGATGTGAGAAAAGGACTAAGGGAACCCATAAAAGTAAGTACTTGTGTTATTCGAGCAGTGACTTTAGAAAAATAAGAAAATGTATCCAAAATCGTCTGCAAGAATTCGGAATCAGTCTTTTGACGTTCATCCTCTTCATCATAAATGATCCACCTATACTGAAATGACCTATTTTTTTCTTCATAAATGATTCGCTTGTATTGAAATGACCTGACCTAGTGGGAAAATCTCAATTTATCGAGTCTTTCAATACGATCAAATAGAAAGCTACAAGAGTACCATATCTAAAATATGTGATTGAATAAATCTTTTTCTATCGGGTAGGCTATTTCTTTAAATTATACAATTGAATTTTTATAGTTTTTACAGAGCTATAATATCCTCATTCCAAACATATTAACACCCTCTAAGTTATTTAACTATAATCAATGTATATATTAATAAAATAAGAAACAAGCCTTCAGTTTATGAAGTTATTTATTTCTTCTAATTTAGCTAATAGAAGTTTTATGTTAGCATGATTTTCAATAAGTTTGACAATGAAGTATGATAGTTTAGATGTTATCAAGCTTGGCGATAGAAGAAAAATACAAGACAAGTTTTCTCTAGTTTGCATCGTCCAATCGTGATTTTTTAGTTTATATATATACTAAATATGGAAAATAATAAAAATCTATAAAACAAAATGTTATGTATTATTTTGATAGACACATAATTTCTTTGAAGTAAATAATAATCTAGTTCTCCTTAAAGTAAAACATGATAAATATAACCTTCCAAAATGTGTCCCTTTTTCATATATAGGAAAAGTTCAAAATTTTATGTTAATTTGTAACTGAAAAATGTTTAAAAGTAAAAAAAGACAGTTTAAAAACTCAAAAGAAAACTATAAAAATATGTAGAATTTGAAAAATATGTACATGAAAACTCACAATATCTTTATTCTAATTGTCTAAGCTTTTTACTACAGTAGTTCTGATTATTACTTTTAATTTATCAGATCTTGCATGTCTCTTTCTTCTTCTTTCACTTATTTGTAGATTTGACTTGTACGTGATCTTCTACTGTGTGCATCTAATTACCAACTGAACATTTGTTTTCTTATTATTATTATTATTAGCATTACTATTCTTATTATTTTCTTAATATTTGTATTCTTCTATGTCTTATTATTATTATTATTATTATTAGGATTATTATTATTTTTTATTATTTTATCTTCTAAACTTGCATTATATACTTGAATTTTTTTTATTTTTTTAACTTTTTATGTTATATTTGTCTGTGAATCTACCAAAAATAACATCTCTATTTTATAAAAGTAAAACATTTCCAAATCTCACGTTAAGCAGAGATTCATAATAATATTATTAATTTTTTTGTTAAGAATATGTTTTTAAATAAACCACGGCAGGACACGTATTAAAGTCAACACAACAGTGATATAATATAATACGATTAGTTTCAACTCAGAAAATAGATTTCCTCTTTTCATCTTCCAGGAAACCCTAACCATCATCTTCATCTTCATCTTCATCTTTGCTCGTTTCTTGTTCTTCTCTGTGTCATTTGTAGTTTGTTATTATTAATTATTAAACAGTAAATGACGAGCGCTCTGGACATGTCTCTTGATGATATCATCAAGAGCAATAAGAAGCCTGCATCTCGAGGTCGCGGTCGGGGCTCTGGACCTGGTCCTTCCCGCCGATTTACTAATCGCGCCGCCAATCGCGCCGCACCGTATTCTGCGCCTAAGGTACTTTCTTCGTTGTTTGTAAGCTAGGGTTTTTGTTTTCCTGGATCTGTTTCCGTTACTTTGTCATTTTCCTGAATTATGTGTCTCGTGATGTTCAGGCACCGGAAACCCCGTGGCAGCATGATATGTTTACCGAGCAGGGTATGGGGTTAGCCACACAAGCGGGTCGTGCATCTGCCATTGAGACTGGAACTAAACTCTATATCTCCAACCTTGATTATGGCGTCTCTAACGAGGATATAAAGGTTTTTTACTCTTTTCTCTTTTCGTGGAATAAGGAATCCAGAGTGTATTGGGTTTTAGTATTTTTTTAGTAGTTCAACTTGTTAGTTGCATCTCAAGGATAAACTGTGTATCTGGCGTGACTTTTTGGGTTTTAAAAATTTTCTACGTCTTTTTTTTTTCCGAGTCTGATGAAATATCCTTAACCAAAGTACTGTTTTAAATAATTCCATTATTGTTGCCAGTTCTTTGTATGCTTTTTGAATTGGTGGATGGCACTGCAGTAAAAGTGGCTTTAAACAAATGCGGAACTTTCTTGTTTATGATTGGTTGAACTTTGTGTGTGCAGGAATTGTTTTCTGAAGTCGGTGATCTGAAACGATCCAAAATCCATTATGATCGGAGTGGCAGATCGAAGGTATCTAAATCAAGTTTGGGTGAAACCGTCTCCTTGTGTGGAATTATTTGTTTCCTGATCTTTAGAGAACTTTTTCTTAGGGAACAGCTGAGGTTGTCTTCTCACGTCGAACAGATGCTGTGGCTGCCGTGAAGAGGTACAATAACGTCCAGCTTGACGGGAAGCCAATGAAAATAGAGATTGTGGGAACAAACATTACCACTCCTGCTGCACCTCTGGTAACAAATGGCACCCTTGGAAATTTAAATGAAGTTAACAGAGGGTACGTCCATCTCTTTTTGCTGTTTATTTTTTGTCTATTAATTAATTATTCAAAAAAAAAAGAAAGAAACTGAGCCAATGGTAAAGGTCCATTCTACACTTGACATTCAAGATTTTATTTGTCAACTCCATGAATTTGTGTGTGAAAATTCTCAAGTTTTTATCCTACTTTATGTGCTTAAAATTGGATTTCTGTGCTTCTGTACGTCTTCAGTCTCAGAATATGGTGTTTGTTATCTGCTACTTATTTGTTGCTTTAGTCTCTGTTTCCTTCTCCTCTGTTTGTTGTTGTATGCTCTGACATTTACAACATCCCTGCTGCAGAATCAGCAAACTAAACAGATGGTTAATAGAAAAGAATATGGAATTCAAAAGAAAGTTGTTGAATGTGCTACTTTTAACGTTTTTGTGCTTTAATGAGATCTTTCTGTGTTTAATTTGTAGCTGTAAATGGTTTCTTGTCTTTGTGGTGCTATACTATCTTTACTGATGCATTTCATTTACTTATCAGTGGACAAAGTAGAGGTGGTCCCATTGGAAGATCACGAGGTGGTAGTGTTGGCCGTGGATTTGGAAGGGGTCGTAGACGTGGGGCTGGAAGGGGCCGTGGGGAAAAGGTATCGGCCGAAGATCTTGACGCTGACTTGGAGAAGTACCATTCAGAGGCAATGCAGACGAATTGATTTTTGGTCGGTGCTCATGCATCTATCTTCCGTGGACTTCTGTAACTTTGTCAAGTTCTACACTTTTAGGAGTCTTAGTAGTGCTCGTAAACTATTACCCTTTAAGCATGAACTTTGGGCTTTGTCACTGATATTATTTGAGTTGGGATCAAGTATGTGGTTAATTGAAAACTGTCGGTGTGTGATTCCTGCTTTTGGTTTGGTTAGCTCGTTGGTTCTTCTCATGTTACTCCACCGTCTGTTGAAAATGGAACTGTTATTGTCATATATTCTTACTTCAAGAGAAAGGTGTCTGCAAGGACTGGAGGGTTAACCCCCAATGGGAATCTTCCATGCTCCGTGTTTGGGTTTGCTTGCCAGGGAGACTGCATTTCAGGTAGATTCTTTATTTTATTGGATACATTGATCCTTTTGCCCGTTGGAGCCTGTTTCATCTTGATGGTATAGTTGATTTTATGTACATGGTTTTCTTGCATAAATTTTCATCACTCTGTCATCTATTCTGTCCAGGGAAATTTTAGTTCCCCTGATTAATGCATATGGCTCCTTATGTAGCATTTCATAAACTACATATGGATTCTCTCTGCTTCAGTCAACCGGATGAAGTTGAAAATACTAGCGGATGAAACTGGAACATGTTTTCAAGTAGGCATTGTCAAGCTATTCTAAAACTGAGAACTTTACTCGGCCATTGCATTCTTTGTTATATGGAAGAGTTCTTACTTATAAAGCCTGCTTGATTGAGGGTTTTGGTGTCTCTTCAGTGGCTGGCGTGCATACCATTATATTATGATCTCGTGTCAAATGTCATGTCTAGTGCCACGATCTGCTAGTAGCTGTTGCAAGCGGAGAGTTTTACCGTTTTCTTATACTGTAGTTGGTCTGGAAGTTTATTCATGGGAAAATTGCTGGTACAAGTTTACTGGGTTAAGTTGGCATCTTTTGATGAATTTTGATGCTTGAAAAGTGGATTACAACGTCAGTCATCCTCAACCTTGTCTATTGCTCCATTCATGGGTGAAATAGAATCCAGCGACAGCTGTGCAATTGCGGAAATGTTATATAGATGTTGCAATGAGAATTACTTGCAACGAGATATTTCTTAGTTTCATAATTTGTACGCTTTGGTGTCTTATTACTAGTGCGGTTCGTTCTACTGGTCCAGAGGTTCCATCCATGTACTTGGTGATTCGTTGGATGATTCCACACCAGCACCAAGTGGCAGCTAACGTTGAAAGCTGATGCCCTACGGGTTCATTCGTTGATAGTTTTGATTGAAGACAATGCAATACGCTGTTAACTGTTGACTATGGAGGTCGTCGCATAGTTCTTTGTTGCTCTTGTGCCGTTTCCAGCGTTGCCCTTCCGGTTGAGATATGAAATAATGGAAGAAATTAGTGAGTTGATGGAACAACATGCACTCGGTTGTTCTCAATTACGAGGAAATTGTCTTGCTGTTACATAGTCAGTGAGATGGAATAACTACAGTACGAGGACTTGTAACTAACTAATGTACCACAAAGAGGTAGATTGAAGTGGTACTTGCGTCGTTGGGTCAATAGTATGAAAGTGGATTGAGTTTATTAATCGCGACGCGTGGGCACTATAGTGTCATCAATTGGTACTTACTCATTTGAGACCTCAGAAATTGATGCGGGCATGTCGTCTTTACAATCAGAAGAGCAAACCTCCTCTTCATGTTTTTTTTTTCTTTTTCTAACGGTCGGTTCGCCGTTTCAATTATCTTCATCAAAGAAGATTTATCTGAAACAGTGACGTGGCGCTTCTGGGAAAGAGACTCGATGTATTAATTGATCGCGTTAAATACAGAATTACAATGATAGTTCTCATCATTACACACAAAGTAGGTATGTTTGTAATTGCGTTTGAATATAGTGATTCTCAAATAGAGAATACCCTCAAAATCCACAACATACAACAATTGTCATTCCTGATCGTTGAACTTTACAAGAAAAGATGCCTTTGGTCCTCAAGAGTCCCTTGGTTCCGGCAGCTTGTCGCGACTAGAAAACAACAGCCTCAAGAGAGAGAGAAAAACTGCCTTTATGCACGACACTACAAAGTTCCAGCAGGATGAGGGCCAATACCATGGGTATAGCAGTCTGAAAAACAGACTAATTACATGACGAGGGTATCTTCCAACCTGGATAATGCAAATGTTTTGGTCATCCAGATGTAAGCATTATGGAGTTCTTTGCCATGAGCAATCAATCACATCAGCACCATTTTTTATCTTGACAAAAATTGTGAAATGGAAAAATGTCTGGATCATGTCTCAACAGGCAGGATAAATACAAAAGAAAAAGAGTCACATAATCCGATTAATGGGCATCGTAGATCTTCAAGAGCTAGCCTAATTGAAGCAGTACGAGGATGAGGGAATACTTACAGGAAATAGGAAATCTAAAGCATCCCAGGCTGCATGCCTAACAGCTCTTGTAGGATACATTGGACCTCCAGGAGAAGTGAAACTATATAAACATGCCTTTAACCTTGTGCTAGTTGTCATTCGCAATTCCATTCCTGCAATGCAAGGCCTTCCTTAGAATATCTGGCACTTGATTCAGGCCCATGAAATCCTAAACTAATTGATTTTAGACCAGTCCAAAGTCCTCACCTTGAAGAACTTTAAGCTGTGAAAGATAATGCAATAGAACTGGCTCCACCTTCAACTTTTGAAGCTGAGCAGCAGAAAGATTGTTCAACTCCAGAGTTGCACAAAATTTTATGAACATGTAAGAAAAAAAGATTTATATGAGCACCTGGTCTGCAAGCTCAATAACAAAGAAGTCTGCTGGACTGCCCACCAAGAATGCATTTGGGAAAATGGGAAAATGCTTCAAGAAACTTTCAAGTTTGTCAGCTGCAGAAGAAACAGATCAATTGAAACCTTTGTTCCTCATAACCAAATTTACACAAGATTCTAAAGCATACCTGAGTTGTAAAAGATTATGAACCTAGAAAGTAAAAGAAACAGATCCCGCTGTGCCTGAATCAATGACCAAACACAGAACAATTTTAGGATGCAAATGTCACAGGTACAAATATAATTGATGATTACAAAAGTCCTAATCTCCTCATTCATAGAGGCAGTGAGATAAAGCCTCAATAAGTTAAACAACTGCTCACACAAATTGGAAAGAATACACATTTGTGGCCTGACCTGCACAGGAATTTTATTCAACCGATTGGGCTCCAGGGCAACTTCCTCTAGGAGATACTGAACCAAAAATGAGTGAGATTATAAAGGATACATGTTTCTGTCAACACAAATGCAACTGGGCAAAAATTTTCATTCTGCTGAAAGTGACTACAAGCTCACCAGAAAGAGGGTTTGGAAACGTCTCGTGTTTGTTTGGATGTCAATCCTGAATATAGGTAAGTAAGTGAATGATTACCACAAAAGGTCAGCCAATACATTTTAAAGATGAAAATCCGGAAGAAGCAGAGAACACATTCATTAGATGGTAAGACGTGGGTTCTAAGAATGTAGTACAGATATCTCATTGATGGTGGAATACTATTTCAAGAGTGAGATGAAAATTCACCTTAACATATATGTCAAATACTTGTAAATTCCCATATGGCAATAATTAAAGAGACAAATGCACATTCCTGCTCAACTCAAAACCCATGAAAAGAGAAGCGGTATCTTTTCCTCGTTAAGATTTGACTGCTTGAAATAGTGTTTCATACACATACCACAAATAGTTATAACCAACTTCCATTTAGTCTGAGGGGAAAGAGTATTTACCATTTTCATCAATCACTGTTAATCTAAATAAATGTTAAAATTCTCGACAATCAAATTTAACAGGCAACAGCTCGATAGATTTCAAAATTCCATATTGCCAAGAGTACACTTCCATACCAGAAAACATGTGTAGCACCTTGCACAAGAGCAGATGAGTAACGTAGAAGCACATCAGTATTATCCAGTTGAGCTTCAAACAGCTGCAGAAAAGATAAACATGCCGCTCCAGTGCTTAATGGTGTAAAGGTTCTTAAAATTATCAATAAAAATATGATTAATAGTTTGTGCTTCAAAACAAATTCTAAACTGAAGCCTAGAATATACACATGCAAAGTATCACAATGGAAAAAATTTCCAAGTAAACATTTAAACAAGCGGGTTGAGGTCCACTCAGTGGCTGATTAGTAAAGGCAAGACAGTAAACCTATACAAGATTGTCGTTTCATTTATTTCCCAAATATCAATAGTTCCTTGCCAGAAACGCATGAACTTTTTCAACTTAAAAACATATTATTACCAGATGATCCTACATAGTTAGAAGCGAAATGAAGGAGAGAGAACAATGTGAGAATAGAAAGATTAACTTACCCATTTATGAAACAAAATAGTAAAGATATTTGAAGCAAATGACTGGCTCCAAAGCCGGACAATCAATTCAAGAATTTGTTCTCCACTTAGGGGAACCCTAACATAATAATCGGCAAGCACATTGTAAAAACACAATGGCTCATCTCCACCATATTCAACAGGAGAAATTGCATCTTCGTTCCCTTCAAGTATGATATCTGAGTTCAATTCCAATACCCACAAAGATTGTCAAAGGAAAGAGTGCAAAGTGCACAAAATAGTTTTATTAATAAAATTCATATATTACTATCAATACTTGACAAATAAGAACAAAAGTGATTTTTTATTCCTCTGTTCCCACAACAAGGCGTTAATTTTGCCCTTTACAACATGTCGACACGACTAGGAAAAAAATTAATATTAACTCTCAGGAGCAATCTAAAATAACAGTTTAACCACTAATCAACCGACACTGAAAAAGGATCTACTAATAAATCTCATCATATTCCAGAAAGCTCAACCACAGTTTCTTAGTACGTGTATTGTTTGACGTCTATTTCCTCATAATTACACTTAATTCTCAGCACAACGATAACAACACAAATTGGAGATCAATAACTGACCTCTGGCTCGGTCGTCAACTTCCAGAGCTATGTCGGCGAACAACTCCTGCAATAGGTTTCGCCTCTGCGATGCAGAAGCCAGTGCCTGCAACATTGTAGTCTATAAGTTTCAAAATCCATCTTTTTTTGGCATAAAATCGATGATTATTAATGCCAATTACAAGCGTATCGGACATTTGCTATATCTTGGCATTTATATGTACTCGATAAAAGTTAAATTAATGATCTGAAGAAGGTAGATTAAATCCCAAAAAAAAAAAAGAAACACGAAAAAGCAAAACGAACCTGTTGGAGCTTTTTCTCGATTTCTTGCGTGAGAGCGTCGAGATAAGCAGAGCTACGAGGCGTTGAAGAAACCATATCGAATTTTTGTTTCTTTTCAATTGTCAGTATCAATAACAAAAAACGGCATTTTGTTAATGAACAGCGAAATCACGAATCTCTAAACCTAATCTCGATCTAAAACAGAGAGATATAAGGTCGCTTTCTTAGTCGTCTTTCCTATCCTCTGCTTAATGGAACAACAAACAAAGGCATAATTGAATCAATCTAAAACCACCAGAACAGAAGCTGCCTGTGTCTGCAAGTAAAAGTTTGAATATCTGATAAAACCACCAGAACATGCCCGCAAGTAAAAGTTTGATTTTGTTTTTGTTTTTTTAAGTTTGAATATCTGACAACAAGGAGAGAAAACCGTTGGATCAATTCCCATAAACTTGATCCAACGGTGGTTTTATGGATTAAGCATTCACACGCTATGAGGTGGTGAAAGATGTACACGTGGACACAAGAAAGTTCATGAGTCTTGGCATGTGGCCCACCGACAGGGTGCCTTATGGAAGGCTTTGCCATCTGTTCAAGTTTCGATTAGACATCAATCATATGGTTTTATCTTATCCTGTCCTGTTCGCTCGTCTCAGAGATCTGGATATGAATATGGCTATTATAATTTGATATAAATAATAAAAAAGCCTTCATTTATTGTCATATTAAATTAATAAACAAAAGTATAATATTACCAATTTATTTTGAATTTTTTAATATACAATCTTAAAGTACTTTTTTTTTGACAAAAACTCTAATAATAATAATTTTAAATACTGACTACATATTGAATAAAATTAAAAAATTAAAAAATTATTAAAAGAAAATGTCATTATTTTAAATAAAAATTAATTGATTTATTTTAATTTATAAAATTTATTAATTTATAATAATAAATCGATTAATTAATAAATTGATTAATTTTTAATAAGAATTATTACAATAAATCAAACCAAAAATTTAAAAATTAAAATAAAAAATTAAAATAGTTCCCTAATGAAATTTTTAATCATTAACAGTAACAATATCAAGATATATGTATACATTGGAATCCGCCTCATTATTGTATCCTTATGAGATGATTCAGCCGTTATTTCTTTGAAGTTTGAATCCAGCTTTAGTTTTACTTTTTCCATAGCTGGTCAAGTATGTTTTCAAGCAGTAAACTTTTAAGCATTTCAACAACATTTCAATAAGAGATACAATACTCTTTCAGTTGGTAATCTTATGAAAATTCCACGTTGATGACAAGACATAACATCCCTGCATTTCCATAGGATGAAGAAGGACAATCAAGGACCAGTTAAATTGACTCTTAAACTTGCATCACGCACCAATTGCATATGATATCTGAACTGTAACAACTGAAGCTAAAACTGTAGTCTACCATGTGACAAACGGTACAACTCATTTCAAGTAATTACAACGCGAGAAAGCTACTACCATCCACTGATATAAGCAAGCTCAACATATAATGAGCAACAGATAGTTGGCCAAGAAATCAGAGGCACAGGCATCTGCACAAGTGTTGGAGATTATTAGAGCAAAAATCAAGTGGATGGTAAAAGCTAGCCAAACTGTGTGACGCCCATTGTAAATTACAGAAATTGTAGGTCACCTCACCAGCCCATTAATGTTCTTCTCACTCTATCTACAATCTGACTTCTAGCTACATTGTTTGATAACTGAAATTTGCAGTTCTCCTCTAAAAGAAATCTGTAGACCTCCCACTCCCGATCCACTGTTGAATATCTTCCTATTTCAGCCTGTGTATGAAGATTTGAGTGTATTAATGTATAATTCATGTCCAATCAACTACGTGACGTTATAAAGAGTCCATTTGCAGGGAACAAGAAAAAACATCCCTCACACCAACAAACAAGCACAAAACATGTATTAATCTACACTAATATGCCACTAATAGCAGTCACTATTATTATAATTTGGTTTGCATTGGCATCATTGCAGAATTATATGAAACATTTTAGTGCTCCCCAGTAATTCTGCTTCACATGCAAAAAGTTTCGTTAAGCAGTTGGATACTTGAATCAGCACTTTTTCCAAAATACTACTCATACCGAAAATATGCAGATTCCAAGTGTTTTAAGGGCAAAAGTGACGTCGTAGAAAACCCGTGGTCTTCCCTTCCCAGATAACTCAACAGGATTAGCAACTAAAAGTTCAGTATCAGGTCCCCGATTTGCAATAATGACTCTTAATGGGTGAAGCATTTCAACCTTCAAGCGAGAGCTGATAACGTTTTTCTTCTCAGAATCAACAATTTTCTTCCCATCCTGCTGCTGAATAAATAAGTCCAAATCACGCTGCCCTCTTGAATTTGGAGAAAATCTACCATACGCTATCTGGATAAGAAGAAACAAGAAATTCTTTTTGTCAGTAAATTGTAAACATGATTTTGATCTACAAATACAACAACTCAGTAAAAATCCCACTGACAAGCGGGCTCTGGAATTTTGATCTACAAATGCATTATGAATATAATCTTACACAAGGAGGATGAAAATTCCTTGAAATTACCAGACACTGGTCAATTCGCACAAAGATTGCTTGTTTTACGAAAAGGTGATACCTGAAGAATGATCCCACCCATTGAATTGATGAAATAACCAAAATTTTAAAAACTACTAGGTTTACTGAAAAATATTTTGCCGGAGAAAGGAAGACATGATTTCATATTTCAATGTATTAAGTTATGCACAATGTAATGAAAGCAACTAGAGATTTGATTAAAACTTTAAAATTTGTACCTAATTTTGAAAACCACATAATAAAATTTTCAATTTTCATATTTACATTTATGTTTTACTTATTTCCCAGCTTAGAACTTGGACCACTTGAGGCAAGAAATTGAGGGAATGTAAACTAGGAACATGACATGATAATTAGGCCTACAGCAGGAGGTCACCACAGCTGTTTACTAAAATGCACCATCAAAATCTCAACATAAATGGGTAAAAGATTCTTGTCAAGTCATCAACTCAATTAAAGGTCATGGTGGAATGTAGAAACAAATACCTGAATATTGCAGTCCTTCAGAGTCCTCAACACATCATACAGTAGACCCTTGTGATCTACACAGTGTATCTGAAACAATGTGTGACCTGGGCTTAAAGAGTTGTCCACTATCACATTTGCATTCTTCAATTTTGCGATATCTGAGCTAAGAGCTTGTGAGTGGATGTCTTTATCTGCAATCTCACATTGAAACAATTCTTCTGCAATATGAGGAGAAAAAGAAGGCATGCCTTGATGATACTGATACTCGAGGCTTGCCAATTGAAGCTCACAACTAATACATGATTCGCCTAACACAGCATGTAATTGCTCGAGTATCTTATCTTGTCGGCTTTTGCTGTGTAGCAGCTCCCTGAAATGTGAACAAGGAGTATAATATTAATTTACATCAGCATATCTATTTATGAATTACTAGCTTCCTATACATTTGACTGTTGGTCAACATAGGTCTATGATAATGTATGACACAACAAGGCACATGACTGATGTTCTATGTCTGCACACGAGGAAAAATCATCAAGGAAAGAGTACCAAAAATGAAACAACTCCAAGAGTAACAAAGTCACCACAATTTCTAATCATCTAATTATGCAGCTTAGTAATAAATCCAATTGAAGAATTTGTTAGTTTCATAAAATAAAACCAAACCAAACATACCCAAATTCCCACCTAAGCAGGGTATGGAGAGGGTAAGATGTACGCAGTCATGCCCGCATCTCCGATGGAGATACAAAGACTAATATAAAGCAAACTAAAAATTCAAATGGAGAATGGGAATAATTAGAAGAAGGAAACATAGGACCCAGCAAAGCATGCAACAAAACGTCTCAATCTTTAGAAGTGTCCTTTTACACATTTGCATGAGTGCTAAACAAAAAACCAATTTAATATCAAAATTAGACCACAAAAAAGTGATGCAGAAACACAATTGTGCAATTTAAGGCTGCAATGCATGAGACACAATTAAAACCTGTGACAAACAACAAAGTTTTTTACTACTTAATATTAAAATGACCGAGATTGTCAATATAACAAACCCAAAAAATAAAAAATCAAGAGAAACCCAAAGTCGAGTTTTAAACCACAAGCTGCAAACTGTTAACATCATTATGAAAGAGAAACAAGATGCAGATCTCACAAGCTATCTGTTATGAAGAAGAGGTCCAGAACTCTCCCATCGGGTGTTGTTGTAACTTTGACCCTTTGAATTGTAAGCTCAAGCTCACAAAGAACCTGAGTAACATCTAAATCAAGCACATGGAATTGTGTTAGAATTAAGCGTGCAAACACTGGCAGACCAAACCAAAGAATGCAGAAGCAACGGAAACTGCCATTACCATGCAGTAGTCCTTTCCTGTCAAGAGAAAAGAACTTCAACAAATAAACTGGAGATGAGCTGGATTGGCCTGGCTGCTGTTTCAAGTAAATCGAGATGCAAGATGGGCAAACAGATGAAATCCGATTTTTCAAATTCGACCATCTTATAACCGAGGGAGAATTAGGGACCACCCACAATATTATGAAGCACCATTTCCCATCCGTTGAAATATCTGCAACAAAACTCGGTTCAGAACGTACAGAAGATTACCACTTCCACCAAGACCTTTGTAACAAACAACAAGAATAATTAAAGTTGATCATTTACATTATCTTACGTAGCAACCGTAAGTATAAAGTCAGAATTATCAGGTAAAACCAACAACAGAGTAGGAAGTGGATTCCACAGGGAAATTTGATCCCAAGTTTCTTTCTAGCATCATGGTAAAAGTAACGAGAGCTTGAAGATAAGAAAAATTCAATCTTGAGGAAGGAAAATGAAAGAAATGCATACAACTATTAGATAGTAATTGACAAACAAAAGAAATCATTTCACTTCCTACTCCTAGGGGTGGCATACCTCCCTTGGTAATGTAAAGACCGAAGTCGAGAATTGTATGGCAAATATCGCAAGCAAGACTCGTCTTGTCAGGGCAATTCACGGTGATGACGTGAGGCTCTCCTGCTGTCTTGCCTTTCTGGATCACCACAGCGTCGTCGCTCGGCGCACCCATATCCACACCAACACTTCACCTTTTTTTATCTGAACAATTCTACAAAATACATACATATGACAGGAGAAAAAAAAAAGAAAGAAGGGCTCTTGCGAGAGTATCTCATTTTCTTCGCCATTGTTGTGGAGTCGGTATTAGTACTCACTAGAAACGGAACATGTATTTGCTGTCTTCCCACGTGGCGGCATGGTGGTGGCTGATGCAGGATAGTGATTTCTCATCCTGCCAACAGGTGGACACCACCATAGTCTTTGAGCTTCTTCCAACCTTTCTCATTATAAGTATGCATATTGTTTCCCACACGTTCTTTGTCAGCACAACTTCCCTTTCCCTGTTAACGAAAACAATGTTCCATAGACCATAGTAAAAAGACTATTACAACGGGGATAAAGTAATATTTTTCAAAACATAAGGATTAAATAAAAAGGTTAAACCACAAAAATTCCAAATATATTTGACCCACCCGAGAGGATTTTATATAAATATAACTAAGAAAAGCACTTTTAGGATTTTTTTGTTAAATGTAAGAACTTTTAATAGAACGGGACGTAAATAAATATAATATTAGAAAATTGTTATTTGAGAGAAGAATTTATAATGTAATATAATGAAATGTTACTTAGAAGAGAGGTTTATAATGAGATATAGTGAAAAGTTATTTATCATTTTATATTTTATTCTAAAGTTCCAAATTAGAAGTTTATTAATTTTACTGTTTAGGATGAAATGAGATGTAATATGAAACTCTTCTCTTTCATCTCATTCCATTTCATTTTATTTCATTATAAACTCTTATCCTAAACGAAAAAATAATACTACATTTAATAAACCATCAATCAAACGTGAATTTGATAATATAAATAACATAGATTTCGCGTTTGAAAGAAAGAAATTTCAGCAAACACAACTATAAAAAATAAAAGAACAGCTCAGTAAATTATATGTGTTTTTCTTAGTTTATATGAAAACTAGTAGATGAATTACTTATTTTAATAAATAGTCATGAATTTTTTTTATAAAACTTACAATAATAATAAAATAAAAAATAGAAAGAGAGACAAAGCTAATACTAAACAACATTTGACCTCCGTTAAAATAGTTGGTTATTGGGTGATCTTTTTTTTTTTTTGGTGCTGAGGATAAGAAAACAACAAAGGGCCTAACGCCTTAAGCAAGCTATCGAGTGCCCATCATCCTACAGAAGAAGTCTCATGCAGGGATTGGAGCGTCCCAGATGACCAGAGTGTGAGAGCTGGATGATCCTTTTTTAGCTAAGAAATCTGCACATTGGTTACCTTTACGCAAAAATGTGTGAAAGCAAGTAGTACCATTCTCAAGCAAGTAAATCACAGATGTCTCAAACCAAGACAAAATAAGGGTGAGTATTTGGGCAGAACTTGCTTCTTCGTTTCAATCATGGCTTGCGTGATTTGCCTTTATGCGTCAGATGTGGAAAAAGGCAGGAATCTATCATTCATGCTCTTCGGGATTGCATGTGGGCGTCTCAAGCATGGACTAATTTTTTTGCCGACCTTCCTGCTCCCTTTTTTGCCACTAGTCTTAATGATTGGCTTAATACAAATGTCCTAGATTCTGGGCTAACTCAGGAACGTATGCTCAGCTTTGTGGTTGGCTTATGGATCATCTGGTGTGCTAGGAACAAAGAAGTGATTTAGCGTAGTATTATACCAAGCATTGTCCAACGTCAATGGTACATGAGGCTTTTGAATGATTGTAAACTTGCGTGTAACCATTTGTCTCATCGATATTTTGTCAAGCTTAATCTGGATGGCAGCTTGATAGGGAATCCTGGAGATGCTGGGTTTGGTGGTCTTGTGTGTAATGTTTATGGTCATTGGCTTTTAGGATTCACAGGATTTATTAAACATGTTACAATTTTAACTTGTTAGATTTAAGGGTCATAGGCAGATTTTTCACTTGGACAATTAAGCAACAAGGAGATGCTTTAATTAGGAAGAAACTTGATAGGGCAGTAGTGGGTCATGGCTGGATGTGCAATTTTCTGAAGTCATATGTTTATTTTGGAGAGAATCAATTTTCAGATCATTCCTAAATCTTTATCCAATAGATGACAGACCAAGGCCGACAAGGAGCTCCATTTAGATTCTTTAATGGGGTCATGCAAATGGAGAGTTTTATGGAGATGATTAGTAGATGTTGGAGCGTTGAAGTGCACAGTTACAAAAGTTAACAATTGGTGCAAAAGCTAAAAGCAATTAAAGCAGCCACTAAGGAGTTTGTTAGCATGAAAAATCACAGTATGCACATTTTGAAGATGCAGTTGGCAGCAGCTAAAGAGGACTGCTACAATCATCTCCAAAACTCAGAACTTAAAAATGTTCAAATTAGGAGACTGAAGGAATATCAAAAGGAGATGACACTTTAAATTGCATTTTAAAGCAGAGGGCTCAGCTTAGCTTAAAGATGGAGATAACAATTCCAAATAGTTCTATGCTTCACTTATGGTAAGGAGGAACCAATATACCATTATTAAATTGAGGGATAATTAGGGTAACCCTATGACTGACGAGTTGGAGCTGAGTAGCTTTGCTAGGAATTATTTTTAAAGGCTAATGGGTGAGATAGACAATGAGCAACAAGGCTTTTCTGTTAAAGATGTGTTTAAAGTGCCTAATAATCAGCAGTTGAATGATACTTTAACTTCCTCATTTACTCCACAAGAAGTTAAAGAAGTCCTTTCTGTTAAGTCAAGAGGACTTTACGATGATTAATTTTGATGACAATCAAATAATAATAATGTTAGAAACAAATGAAC
>JANQBM010000008.1:35961328-35983302 GCA_025594535.1 Erythroxylum domingense
TTCTTTAGAACAAGAAGATGATTTTGATTTACAATTAAGTGATGATAGCGATTAATTTGTGTTTGTAATTAAATATTATATGAATAAATCAATTATTTCTTTTTCAATATATTGCATAAATTATTGAAATGAAATTGTAATATTTCTACAAACTTCATTCAAATTTTGATTTCAGGTTAAAATATGGCACAAAAGAGAAGACAAAATTTTCCAGAAGTAAGATTCAGATCACTATTTGGAAGTATTTACTGTACAAGTGAAGGATCTTATGGTGTAGCAGCTAGAGTTGAAACACCCCACCCCCTCCACCTACTACATTAGCAGATGAGGCTACACCATCCACCAGTCCATCATTTACTACCCCTACACCATCCACCACTCCTTCATCCGCATCAGGGGTAAATAATGTGGAAGAAGGAGACGACCGCCAGCCTGGAGAGGAGGGACCTGATGGACGCAAATACATTACAATTGTTAATAATATGTAAGTGCAAATACATGAACTATTATATGTTATAATTAAGTTATAGGTTTAAATTTTAAAAAATGTATAAATTTATTTGTTTTTATATTAGGCTTTTTCCATCTGGACCCTGTTCAAGAAACATGACATCGAAATTCAAGGAGAAGATTGATCCTAAGGGCTATGTATGGAAGAATATCTCTCAGGCGAGACAAAGGAATTTTACTTTCACGAGTTTGAGGTACGACAGAAATTATTATTTCCTTTTTTAATTAACATTTTTATACATTACTTTGATAAATATTATTACATCAAAATTATTTATCGAATATTTTTCCTTTTATTACAGAAAGATTTTTTTTGGGATTCTCAATTTGACGAGATTATCTATAAAGTATGGGAGTCGAGAGTGCGTACATGTTATCGTAACTTTGTTGATGTGATAAGCAGGGCGACTGTACGACCCCCTTACATTTCTGAAGAAATATAGAGTTGCTGGTTGTAGTATTGGACATCACCTGAGGCCATGTCTGTTTCACATCGTAATTCGGCCAACAAACGTGGAGGACCAGGGGGAGAGAGTCTTCCCGTACATACGGGAGGATTTATTACCCACCAAGAGCATACACAGAGACTTGTAAATATCTACAATTTATAGTTATATTCTTATCTCTTTTTTTCTGTATTTTAATTGAATTTGCTTTGTTAAAATTTGGAATGCAAATATATGTTTCTGGTGCCATATATGACTGTGTTTTTTAGTTTTGTTCTTTGTTCAACAGGGGCTAGATTTCATAAAAATAAAGGAAACTCTACCAAAATTTTTATAAAATCTATTTCACTTATAATTAACATTTTATTCTTATGCAGGAAAAGTCTATGAGCATGAGGCCTACACCCTGTCAGCTATTTCTGCACATTCACACTAAGAAGCATGATGGTGTGACATTCGTCAATAATCGTTGTAGAGAACTCAATGTATGTGAAATTTATGATTTAATATTAATAATGCTTAATAATTATCACTTACTAATTATAAACATTGCTTTCTGATAGGACCAAATACAACAAAGCATTGAACGACGGTCTCAACAATCTGAAGTTGTTGATGACGCTGAAACTTATCTTGAAGCATTGGGTGGTAGGGACCGTCATGGGAGGATATTCGGCTTAGGTTCATTTGCGAACACTTGTTATTCACAATCCTCCACGTCCAGTATAGCAGCATCTGCTAGGCGATCCACCACCAGTCAAGTGGAAGCACTTGAGAGCACAGTGCAGACATTGTTGACTCAGTTGCAACAAATGTTGGAACAGTTGTAACAGTCGATGGCTCAACAACAACAATCGATGCAGTTCATCTCTCAACTCTGTCAAGAGGTGGATGAGTTGAAGCGTAAGGGCCAACCAGAGCATCCGCCATCTCTAGATCATTAGTGTACTTTTGGTCATATAGTTTATATACAAATATTTATTATTTGCAATGTAATTTTTTTATTACCAATTAAGATATTTTAACTTTTAATCATTAATCCAAATTTCTATTTCAACGAATTAAATGTATACTATAAATTTATAATTATTAAAATTATACATTAACCATAATTTAAATATAATGACAATATATATTATATATTTTAAAAAAATTAAGTAATGCATTTACCGATGGAAAGAAACGTCAGTCGATAAATACATGACCCGTTACCGATGGTCAACCTATTTTTCGTCGGTAATAGTAGAAGAAATTACTGACAGAAACACATATCTGTCAGTAAAGCTTTTAGCAAATGTACCGACGGTAAGTTTGTTACCATCGGTAAATATGCCGACGGAACAAAACAACAGTTGCTAAATGGTACTGATGGTCAGGCATAGAGTAAACTGTCAGTATCTTTATCGATGATAAGATAATATACCGTTGGTAAATTTACCAACAGTATTAAATTTACCGTCGGTAAAGTAACGAACGGAATATGCTTTAACTATCAGTAAGTATTAGCTACAGTCGATTCTATGACGCTTTTGTCTGTCAGAGAATTCCGTCGGTAATCTTTATTACTGACGGAATGATCCTGTTTTCTATCGGTAATGTCTATCGCAAAAAGGCATTTTCTTTGTAGTGTAACATGCCAGTAGGTTAAGGCTGAGCATCAGGCTCCAGTTTGGAAGCTATATTCATTGCCTATTCCGGAGTGGAAATGAGAATGAATCACTATGGCATTCATTATGAGATTTCCTAGAACTCCGAGGCAAAATGATGCAATATGGGTTGTAGTAGACCGATTGACTAAGTCGACCCATTTCTTACCAGTGAAAGAGAATAACTCATTAGATCAATTGGCCCGGAGATATGTGAATGAAGTGGTGAGAATGTATGGGGTTCCATTGTATCGAACAGGGATCCTAGATTTACTTTGAGATTTTAGAAGAGTTTGCAGTCTGCTATGGGTACTAAGTTGAACTTCAGTCTAACATTTCATCCTCAAACAGATAGACAGAGCAAGAGGACAATCAAGACTATTGAGGATATGCTTAGAGCTTATGTATTGGAGTTCCAAGGAGTATGGGACCAATATGTGGCACTTATCGAATTTGCATATAATAATCATTATCACAGTAGTATCGATATGGCTCTATATGAAGCCTTATATGGAAGGAAATGTCGATCACCACTGTATTAGGATGAAGAGGGCTTGAGAATGGTTGAAGGCCTAGAATTGATACAAGACACGGTAGATAAGGTGAAATTGATTCAAAGCCGAATTAAAGCAGCTCAAGATAGACATAAGAGTTATATAGATCAACATTGAAGGGACATGGAATATAGTATAGGAGATAGAGTGTTTCTGAGAGTGTCACCTTGGAAAGGAGTATTGAGATTCGGTAAGAAGGGCAAGTTGAGCCCCCGGTACATTGGTCCCTATGAGGTCATTGAGAGGATAGGATTTTTGGCATATAAGCTGGCTTTACTGAATGAAATGTCTAAGTTGCATAATTCTTTTCATGTGAGTATGCTCCGAAGATATCGATCGGACCCAACACATGTGATACCGGCTAAGAAGATTGAGGTTACTAGTAACTTAAGCTATGCTGAGGAGCTAATTAAGATAGTGGGGTCTCAAATGAAGTAGCTGAGGAATTAAGTCATTTCATTAGTAACAGTCTTTTAGAGGAATCACTCAATTGAGGAAGCAATATGGGAAACGGAGGAGCATATAAGGAGACAATACCCTAACCTATTCGAACAATCAGGTAAGAATTTCGAGGACGAAATTTCTTTTAAGAGGCGGAGAGTTGTAACATCCCGTTATCTATGTTGAGGCTAGAATAGTAAATATGGGAGATTATTAAGAAATTAGAAAATGCATTTTCATGCACATGCATTATATGATATGCTCATACTTTTGAATGTTGAATTTTTGCATTATGAAAATAATTGTACATGCATTCATAGACATTTTAGGTATAATTGATTTATAATTGAATTGTGAATGTGATTTTGTTGAGAATTGTGGCTTTTATATGTTGAAAAAATTAATTTAGAGAGTGTATTTAGTGATTTAGAATTTTTTTGGTGAATTCTAGGAATAATTTCTGAAATTAATGAATATTATTATCCTAGGAAAAATGCCATCTGGCAAGTATATTAGTGAATGGAAAATAGAAATAAGAAACTAAATGATATTGAAGAATTTTGAAAATGATTTTGAAAATTTGGAGATGACTTTAGAATTTGTGAGAAATTGTTAATGAAATTATTTTAGATATAATTGGTTCTTAAAGATGGGAGTAAAGGCAATAGTTCAATAAGAACTAGTTAGTTAGGAAACTAGCTAAGACCTTTGGAAATTGGACAAGTGCCTAAGTCTAAAGTTAAGTTTTCTTAACTTTGAAAGACTAGGTTTTCGGTACCTTCATCTTCTCCTCCTCCCTTGAAGCTTTCTTATTCAAAGTTGCTTCTTTTACACAAAGTTTTCCATCAAATCTTCATGAAAGAAAAACCTTGTTTTTATCTATCCACTTACTACTCCCAACATCAGTTTTCTTTCTTTTGCCTCAAGAAAAACCTAACCTAAACTACCTTCAGGATGATGTATGTGGGTGCATGAGAGTTAGGGATTCTAGGAGTTTTTGAAGATTTTGGAGTTTATTCAAGTAAGTATCTTGTTAATCCTTTAGAGTTGTTGGATTATGAAATAAAAATGGTGATTTGTGGACATTTCACAACCATGTGAAAAATAGACATTTTTCATGTTCACCGTGAATATAGTATGGAAATGTGGATATTTTTGTTGTGTGTGTATAGAGGATGTTGAACTGTAATTGGGGTATAAATGAAGAATAAATGATGTGGATATAAGATAGAAGTGATAAAGTAAGCAAAAGAGATAAATTAGGATGAAATTGATGATGAGGTGTGCTGGAAATGTGTTAGATGTAGTGTTTCTACAGAACATGTATCAGTATTTTGGACATATCTTGACCTACGGATATCCAAATAGGATGATTGTTGCTTTATATTAAAATAGAGAGGAATGGCTACAATGTTCAAGAAGAACTTGAGTTTGAATTCTATCTCTAAAAGTTCCAAAAATTATCTTGAAGTTGAGTTTTAGATATTGTCTCTATTTTTGAACAGTATGGAGTAAATTGTGTATACCTCTCAGGTTACTACGCCAAATTGTATGAACTGCTGGGAGAATGCTGAATACCTCTGGGGAGTTATGCGTTGTGATCGTGACATTGTCGGTTGCATCGCGATCGTGACCCGAGAGTGATACGCAGGTGATGTTTTTATTAAACATTTGTTGGTTGTGTGATGATATCTTGAGCTGTAGATGTTCAAATGAGGTGATTATTGATTCAAATTTAAATAGAGACATAATTCTACAACTATATTGAAGAAGTCTAAATTTAATTCGGCCCTTAAGACTTTCAAAATTTAGTACGAAATTGAGTCTTGATTGAGGTTGGAGTACTACCCAAGACAGAAATTATAGCTTGATGTTTTCATAGAAACTGAATGGATATAGGCTTAATCAAACAAAAGTGTCTTCACAAAGTTGTAGTTCATTCTCTTATCTTTCAATTGGTATTAAGTTTGTAATTTTTAGATATCTAAGTTGGAAGTTATGAGTTGTACAATTTGAGGGTATGATCATGAACTAGCCAAAAGTTCAATTATTCACAGTCTGTGGTATCGTAAGCATAACTCATAGGATACTAAACAAAATTGAATGATCTTGGTGTCATTAGAAACTTAAAATATAGGAGAACAATTTTCTAGAAGAAAGTATTCTTGAATTACTTCATTTTCATTATGAGATTGATTATGGAGAATTGACCTGAAAGTGTGTTTTAGGAAAAATCTGAATTAAAGAAATGAGTTATGAATTTTGATTTTTATGGTTTTATTGAGGTATAAACCATAAATATAAATGATACTTATGTGAAAGGTATAAACCACCGAAAATGAGTTTAAAGCTCCAATGTGGTTAAGAGACAAAGGCTCACTATATAAAATGAGCCCTGTATCCCTAACGGATAAGGGACAGTATAAATGAGTCCGGTATCTACAATGGATACAAGACAGTTTAGGCACTCAGTCATAACAACGTAATAATTTGGAAAGAGTCACTTATGCATTTCATATACTTTTTTATTAAGTATGTTTGATTGATTGAAATAGAACTGTCTTACTCTTAAATGAAAATGTGATATGTGATATTATATGAAAAATGCAATGATGTGAATTATCTGTTATGTGAAATGATATGTTGCATAAATTGAGTGAACCATTGATAATGGTTACCTCATCTGACTTCGCAAAACTCACCTAAAATTACACGTTGACATTTTAGGACTAAGAGAGGATTCTAGTTACTGAGAGACCATACAAGAAGCTTAATTCTTGTATTTTTGTAAATAAGATATGGCTCAAAGATCGGTCAGCTGGACTAAAGGATTTAGTTAGATCTTTTGTATTTTCTCTTTTATGTAGTATATTTTGTATTAGGATATGATGATGTACATGTATAGATTTTTTGAAACCTACAATGTATGTAAATTCATATTCATGTAATGAAAAGAGGAAATTTGTTTTTTTTTTAAATTGGTGACTTTCTTGTATGATAGTAGATGCCATGATTAAGTGGGATAAATTACCATGGTATAAAGTGAAAGTGTGATAGTTAACACACCTTTGTTATAAAGTATGTACTAGAATGTCATAAAGATATTCCGGTATGTACCCTATAGTAGTGGGGGGTGTTACAAAAGCAAACATCTTGTCATAAATATCCCCAATTACTTAACTAGGTTACATGTTTTATTTAGCTTGGTTGGAGACTTATTATAGACTTTTGATGTGAAGAAAAATATTTTATCATGAATGCCCCCGATTACTCAGCTATATCACAATTCTCAACTGGTTACCAACTATATTCTTAACTCAATTTTCTTAAAAAAGGATAGGCGGAATAGGAATTTTACACACTTGTTTTCTTAGCCTATCTCATTTCTTCTTAGTCAGTCACTTTCATGTAAGGTTACTAATGATGCCTGCTAATTTAAATGACTGCAATTATAAATGTATCCAAAGAAATGTCATAAAGTGAAAGAATAGGTGTATCCTAATTAACATACATATTCATCCTAAAGACATTTAAAACAAAAAATTCACAAGTTAATATGCCTTTATAATTTAAATGATCATATTCAAAGGTAAGCTAATTCCGTTCAATTCATGCCATCAACACATTTACACAATGTACATATAATGCAACCAAATGTTGACATAACACCATCCTACTAAATAATTATCACAAAGCAAATAGAAAGTCACACACAATTGATATATAAGTGCATACACATCCCCAAACTTAAGCAACAAATTGTCTTCAATATGGAAACAAAAATAACAAAAATGAAGAGAAATAACAATAAATATCAAACAAAAGCAAGAACACTTATGGTGATTGGGGTGGTGATGATATAGGAGTTGGAACATGGACACCTTGTAGAGTTAAAAACTTCAACAATTTCTAAGTTTGATGGCGTTAATGGTGCACTTTCTACCTCAGATATGCCTCTATTGTATCTATATGACCCTCGAGGCACTTTTTATTCCCTTCCAATTTTTCAAGCACCCTCTCCCAGCCTTCTTCCTCCTCCTCAGATTCCTTACTGGATAAGACCTATTAGTGTTGTTATAGAGGTGCAGAACTAAAAGATCTCAGCATTTAGAGCTGATATCTTAGAAATCCATACCATGGCACTCAAAGATCTAAATCGTCGCACATATGTGTTATTTAAATGCTCTGAAAAACAAAGGTTAGTCCATTAATAGTAACACTATGAAAATGAGCCAAAGTAGTTACGAGAAAACCTATACCTAGATAGATACTCTTCTTAGTAAGCAAAGTAACTATAGTTTGAATCATATGAATAAATGTGCATATTTAAACCTTATTATCCATGCACCAAAGTATAAATAAATCTTTCTTTGAGCATTTGTAACTTTGGCTTTTTGCAAAAATAATATAACACATGAATTTATGTAATAACAAGTGCTAAAGATTATTAATAACATTATTTGATGCACTCTGTAGATTAAACACATCCAAACCCATTAATTGTTTCCAAAATGTTTTGGCATGAAAATTTTCATATGTTACAGCATTTTTGATTTAGGGAAACTAAAAATTTCTTCCATGTTATCATAATCTAAATTATCCAATTTTCCTTGTAATCAAAACCAAAAATTATTGAACTTACCTCACCTATAGTAAAAAAATTGTGTAGAATTTAAGGGTTAGTTTTTCTAATACAAGATGATCATAATGTATAAATTTATCCCAATGAATTTTAGAATTTAAAGCCTTAACTTTTTCTTTCAAATTTTAATCTTCTAAAATTGAAAAATCAAATGTTTAGGTACAGTACTTATTTTGGAATGAAGTTTTTTAAATTTCTTACCTTCTTTTTGAGACAAAATAAGAAAAGAAGCTCCAAAATCCTTTGCCAAATTATGTGCACCATTGCTTGACACCTTCATTTTTCCCTTAAGGTTAGAACCTTTTCCCAATTTTTGATTCAAGACATTGTGGAGAGTGAAACATGCAAAATAACTAAAAAACCACAAAAAAAAACACAAAAGAGAGATAAAAAGCATAAGGGAGAAAGTGTGGAACAAAAGCTTACAAAACCCACTAATAAGATGTGTTTTTGGTTGGGAATCACTAAATTTGTATGTAAACAATGTTAATATAGAAGAAAGATGAAAGGAAAGTGTGAAATCTAAGTGAAATTTAAATGAGATTGGAGAGGAAACAAGAAGCAAAAGAGAGGGGATGTTACTCTAAAGAGAGAAGAGAAGAGGTGGAAGAAGAAGAATAAAAATATTTATATGTGTTAGGGTTTAAGGGAGGGGTAGAAAGGTAATTACATGATTGTACAAGTGGTACACAATTGTACAAGTTGTATAAGGAGCTACTGGTGCATAATATGCATTGTCATGTTCCCTCCAAAACTTGCACGCTATGCACTATAATCCTCGTACATCTTCCAGAATTTGTTCTATAACTTATAACACGTTTCCAAAGATGATATTCATCCACGAAAATCACTCCAAAAATAAGAAAATAAGGAACTCATATATGAGAAATTGCGAAAAACCTAACTAATGACACATGCTAATTTACGGTCATTAGCTTGACCATTCCTCATTTAAATATGTTCAATCAAAAGAAAGGAAAGAAATCACTTCCCATTCTTATGAAAAAGATTCCTATAAGATATAGTTTACATCTATGTTCATTTACTTTGAATGTTTCCCTTTTATCATTCTCCAACTCCAAAGCTCTATGTTTGAATACCAGGGTTACTTTGAAAGGCTCGCTCCAATATGACTTGAGTTTTCCTTAAAATAACTTCAAACATGAGTTAAATAATCCACTCTAGATAAGATGTAGTGGTTCCCAGGTTAAGAATGGTCCTATGAAATCCACTCCCCACACATCGAAAGCTTCAACCTCCAAAATGTTAGAAAGTGCATCTTATCTCTCTTGGAAATGTTTCCAACTCTATTATGCTACAAATTTAAGAGCATCTTTAAACAAATTAGGCTAATAGAAATCATATTCCAATACTTGAGCCACTGTCATGTTTGCTCCATAATGCCCTGCATAAGTAGAATCATGACAATATGTTAGCATGTCTAACATATTTTCCTCTAAAACACATTATTTAAGCAAACCATCAACATAAGTTCTATAAAGAATTGGCTCATCCCACTAGTAGTAAGGGCACATATACAAAAACCTTTTCCACTATTGATAAGAAAAATTAATAAAAAGGATACCACCTGCAACATAATTTGTTATATCAGTATACCATGGTACCATTATGTGATTTAGCAACATCAAGGTTTCTTCAGGGAATCACTCATTGATATCATTACCATGCTGTATTTCCCCTCCTTTAAGACATGATAGGTGATCAATCACCACATTTTTCACTCCCTTCTTATCTCTAATCTTAGGTTCGAATTCTTATAGGAGAAGCACCCATTGAATAAGTCTTGATTTTGTGTCTTTCTTAGCAAAAAGATACTTCAATGTTGCATGATCCATTTAAATAATCACTTTAGATTCCAAGAGGTAATATCGAATCACATGCAAACAAAACTAATAGTAACTCCTTTTCAGTAGTAGTATAATTTAGTTAGGCTCTTATTAATGTCTTGTTGAATAATAAACAACATGAAACATTTTATTCTTCCATTAGCCTAACACACAACGCATAACTTGGTTGATAGCATCGTACATAACTTCAAATGGTAATGACCAATTTGGTGATTTTAATATTAGTGCTAAAGTAAGTGCCTCCTTTAACTTATTAAAAGTAGTTAAACAATTATCATAAAATATAAAAGGCACATCTTTAACTAAAAGATTAGTTAGAGGTCTGGCAATGAGAGAAAAGTTCTTAATAAATTGATGATAAAATCCTTCATGCCGTAAAAAGGACAGAACACCTTTGACATTAATTGGTGGAGGAGGCTTCTTAATAATCTCTGTTTTGGCTCTACCCACTTCTATACTTTAGCATGATATCTTATATCCCAAAACTATACCCTTGAGTACTATGAAGTGACATTTCTCCCAGTTTAGAACCAAATGCCACTTTTCAAGTCTTTAAAGAACCTTATACAAATTTATCAAGTTGTTATCAAAGGTGTTTCCAAAGATTAAAAAATCATCCATAAAGATCTTCATTATGTACTTAATTATATCTATAAAAATAAGCATTATAAAACTTTGAAAATTTGCTAGTACGTTACATAACCCAAAAGGCATTAGTCTATAGGCAAATGTTCTATAAGGGCATGTGAAATTCTAATCTTGATCTTTTGTATAGATGAAAATCTAATTGTATCCTGAATATTCGTCAAGGAAACAATAGAACGCATGGCCAGCCACCCTTTTGATCATTTGATCCACAAATAGTGGAGCAAAGTGATCCTTTTTAATCACTGTGTTGAGCTTCCTTTAATCAATACACACTCTCCAAATTGTGATTGTGTGAGTAGAGATCATCTCACCAGTTTCACTCTCCATTATTGTCACACCAGCTTTCTTAGGTACATATTGTATTAAGATGAACCATTCACTATTTGAAATTGAGTAAATAATACTTGCATCTAATAACTTCACTATCACCTTCTTGACTACTTTTTTCATATGAGGGTTTAACCTTCATTTTCTTTCCCTCACCTTCTTACTTTCTTCCTTAAGGTTAATCCTATGCATCACTACATTAAAACTTACTCCTCTCATACCTAATATCCATTTCCTAATTATCTCTACCACTATATCCTTTTGTTCCTCATCTAACTAGTTTGAAATGATGATTGGTAAAGTGTGATCTAATAGATGTATGATTAATCATATCTATACCCTATATAGATCAAAATTTCATACATAATGCTTGATCCGTTGAAGTCATTAATCAAAATTGTATTGAATGGTGTGGAAGTTTCAAGTGCAAGAAGTATACATATATAGACCTTTTGAACAAAAACATATGTTTGTTTCTTCTAACTGCATCTTTTACATTTTTTCCCTTTTATTCTTTCTTTTTACAGATAAAAACATATTTATACATTTACGTTAAGATAAATATGACAAGATTATGATAAATGAAGCATACAATAGCCACCATCATAAACAGAGTCATTCCTAACGCTTTATAGGCCTTGGGCAAAGTAAAAAAAAAAGGCCCCAACAAATCAACAATATACAAACTTGTAAACTTTAAAAATATTTTTTTATTTATATCCTTTTGTTCCTCATCTAACTAGTTTGAAATGATGATTGGTAAAGTGTGATCTAATAGGTGTATGATTAATCATATCTATACCCTATATAGATCAAAATTTCATACATAATGCTTGATCCGTTGAAGTCATTAATCAAAATTGTATTGAATGGTGTGGAAGTTTCAAGTGCAAGAAGTATACATATATAGACCTTTTGAACAAAAACATATGTTTGTTTCTTCTAACTGCATCTTTTACATTTTTTCCCTTTTATTCTTTCTTTTTACAGATAAAAACATATTTATACATTTACGTTAAGATAAATATGACAAGATTATGATAAATGAAGCATACAATAGCCACCATCATAAACAGAGTCATTCCTAACGCTTTATAGGCCTTGGGCAAAGTAAAAAAAAAAGGCCCCAACAAATCAACAATATACAAACTTGTAAACTTTAAAAATATTTTTTTATTTATTAAAATTTAATATCCATACATAAGTGAGTAAATTTATAAGTCCACATACACAACAAAATATTAAATGATCATAACATTAGCTAATAATATCTTACAAATGTCGGTAACAATAAAATCACTAAAAATAGTAACAATAATAACAAAATAGCAACAGCAGCAATCGAACAATAATATTAAACTACAAAACACTAAGAGAATTGTATTAACAAACACACAGATGATCATGATTTATGAAAAAAATTCTCCGTGCATTTCTAGATGCAAAATCATTATTAATGTTATCAAGATCAATATTGTCCAATATATCCTTCTCGATACTTAAAATAGCTAAACCATTCAACTTTTCTTGCAACGTTGATGACCTCAAGTAGGTTTTCAATAATTTCAATGTTGAAAAGCTTCTCCTAACTACTGCTATAATCATAGTTATAGTCAATAAACTTCAATAAACAATTGAATCATTTGGATAACAATCTGCAACTTTAACAAATTCTAAACTTTCAACCGATGACATTAACTCATTTGGCAAAATCATTTGTAACACTTTTAATTTAGAAAAAAAGATCATCTAAATCCACATCTGACATATTATCATGAGAAAAAGTTGTTGTAAAATTAGTGCAACATTCTCTTAATTGGTTATCATCCAAAGACCCCAACTTCTTTGAATCAAATAAGAATCCAAAAAATTTTTCAAATGTCATTAATTGTTCAAATCTATTCTTCAACAAAGTAATTTCCATATCCACAACAACTATAAAGTAATTAACACTGAAAAAATCCTCAGTTGATTGTATTTCTCCATCGTGATTAATTTCATCAAATTGTCTTTTCCTAATAATACAATGTCTAGTTGGAAATGTAGGCTCTACATTCATCTCATATGCAAGACTTTTGGCAATATTCATACTAGATCCAAACCCTTCATCTCTATATTTCTTAAAAAATGTCATCACACCTTCTAAATGCTTTATATTAGTGTCAATGTAGAAAGATTTATATTGCAAATTTTTACTCACCATGTCAGTAGCAAATAAAATATTATAGCAAATAATCATACTAAGTAAAAACTTAAAACTCTCAAGTACATTAGACAAACTTTCCGCTTCACTCGTTGACTTAGCATCATCACAAGATCTAGATAATTCCATCAAAGCCAATCTTATTTGAGGAGCTTGAAATCTAATAGTTTTAAAAAAATTTATTTGACTCTCCCAATGAGTGTTAGAGAATGATTTCATGGTTAAGCCTAAAACATTATTAAGTAAAACATTCCACCTTTTAGAAGAACATGAAAATAATGAATATATATGTTGCACATCTCCAAAAAATGAAACAACTTTAACTTAAAAATGAGTCATATCACTAAGAGCAAGGTTAAGATTATATCAAGAACATGGTATATATAATGCTCTCAAATTATTTCATGTAATCGTTTTTGAACCCCTTGGTGTTTTCCCTTTATACTAGAACCATTGTCATAACCTTGACCCCTCTCACATTATAGACATTAAGATTAAGAGACTTAAATGCATTCAATAATTCATTAAAAAGTCTCAATCTAGATGTGTCATCTACCTTCAAGAATTTTAAAAGGAACTCCTTTATTTTTATTTTTTTATTTGACATATTCACACATCTTACTAACAAACTCATTTGTTCTCAATAATAATATAAAAGTATTTTGCTTCTTTAATGATCCCTATGATAAAACTTTGAACACTACGGGCCAACACAAAATTAACTCATTTTAAATTTTGTAACCAAGATAATGACGATGAATTTTGTGATTTTGAATACGCCTAATATGATATTGCATTATTACATCAAATCAAGCAATCATCTCAATCAATCCTAAAAAATAATTGTTACTATCTTAGAAAAGTTTCCCATTAGATCCTCGAAAAGCCAAATTATATTTAGCAAAATATTTCATAACAGAAACTATTCTTATCAAAACTTATCTCTAATGTTTTCTCCTTTACAATTTCTTGTTGCAAATATTTATCAACTATTTGATTTTTGCTCAATCTTACTCTTGATTCATTACAAGTTCTCATATTAGTCATATGCTTAATGCAATTCACATGCTTTTTTAGTCTCTTGCTTTCCAATCTCTAAATCCATCATTTGTTAATGCACTTTGTTTGCTGTTAGATTTGAACAACTTACAACAAAAATAATATACTTTATCTATATGTTTATAATAGACCAACCATTTTCTATCGCTAATATCTCCATTAGTCAAATTTCTACAATAATAAGAATATGAAAAATGTCGAGAGGTATTGTCTAAAGGAAACACGAGATTCAATTCTCTTACAGATCCTTTTTCAACTAAAATGTAAATTACTTTATCATTAACATTATCCCAATTTCTAGGATCATAAATATCTAATATTGGGCTTACTTGCTCATCTGCCCTTAAATTTTCTAAAGTGGATGCATTTCATACATAATCATTCTCATTCAAATTTCTAATATCCTCACAAATATGAATCCCATCACTTAAATTTTCTTTATGTTGTTCAAAACTACCTTTACGTAATTCCTCATAATTCTCACTAAAGGAGCCTACTCTTTTAATAAATTTATTAATTGCTCCTTTTTGGGATTCCATTAATTGTTCTACTTGTTTTCTTTTTTCCCCTTTTTTCACTTCCAAATAAATGTTTTTTAGGCAACATAATATAAATAAATTATAACACAATTGAACTAGAAAAAGAACACAAGCACCTATATGGAACTGGAAGAAGTATGAGGAATAACAGAAGTCCAATATCTTGACAATATATCAATAGTATTATACCTGCAACAAAGGAAAAAATAAAGAGCAAATTTTAATGATAGGGAAACGCTAATTTCTAAAAGTATAAAAAATTAACATACTTAGGAGTAAATTATACTATAATTTATTAACTATTATGACTTTTAACTATTCTAAGTTTGTCAAGCCAAATATTATCCTATTATGTAAGTTTTGGAAACGATTGAATATTATGTTGTCAAGCAACTAGATAAAGGTCTAAATTATTCATAATTTTTATTATATTTTATTAAATTTTAAGTAATACAAAATTTTCTTTTATGGTAATTAACATATGGAAAATGTAGTATATCATCAACTATTTACAGGTATTATTTAATTATCAAATAAATTTTATTAAATTTTAAGTAGTAAAAAAATTTATTTTATGAGAATTAACATTAAATGTAGTATTATCAACTATTTATGGTATTATTTTATTTTCAAATAAAGAAGCTTTTAAATTATGTCACTGTCATAAATATATATTAATATATTATATCTAACCATCAGAAGGTGATGCTCGTTTTATTCCATTATTGAAAATGATCAACAAGGTAGGGTTATAATTTTGACTTACAAGATGCCTAAGCATAGACAACGTGAAAATATTTATAGAAAAGAACTCCCTAAATCACGATCTTAATAATCTTAAATACCATTTTCAATACTTCTACTATTTTCTATTTATATCTTTATGTAGTGAATTTTTACACCATTGTTCTTCTGATTAAGAATATTATTTATATTATTAATTATTCAAATGGTATCTTATCAAATCCTCAAATTTTGATAAGACAACAATGTTTGGTAAAAGCCAAGATATTGTTGTCTAGTTAATTACAATAAAATATTTTTTATCTTTTAGACCCATTTTTCATGTAGAATTTACATTTGGCAATGAACCTACAAAAGAATTTCTATATATACTTTTTGTAATGGTCTAATGGAAGGTTAACTAAGATGTTAGGTCAGGGATGAAATTGAGTGCTTATAAAATATTAGGGTTCTTTTTGAACATGTTAAAATATTTGGGTTTAAATTAAATTTTGATGAAAATATTATGGTTCAATTTAACCCATTTTACCTTTTCTCTATTAATTGAAAGTCTTATAAAAAAGCTTTAGATCAATTTCCATCTCACCATTGATTTGTTCATATTTAAACATTTCTCTCCTTTTTAGGAAAGAGAAGAAATTAATGTTCCCATTTTATCTCTTGCTCTTACAATTTTCTCCTACTTATTTCTAAAAATTCAAAGCTCCTTTAGATTACAGAGAGCTAGTTACTTCCTCTAATAAGGAAGTAATATGGTTCTTTACTTTTGGTACCGAGGGATGATGAAGAACTCATCTACTTGAAGTTTTTAAGCACATAAAGACTACTTGGTGTAAATTTATATTCTACAGTCCATCAGTTGGTTGTAATTTTTGTGATATAATTAATTAAAGTTATTTTTTATATTGTACTTATTTGTTTACGTAGCTAACATATAAGATAAATTCCTTTAAATAAATATATTTTACAAATAGAACTATAATGATTTTATAATTATGAGATTTATATTAAATTTAAATATTATTCTTAAGTTATTCTTAACTTACTATTAAGACTAGACATTATATAAAAGACTAGAATACGCATGTTTTTTTCCTTGTGAAAGAAATAATTGATATTATATACCAAAATATAGATATAGTTAAATAAATATATATGTGCTTGATAAAGAATAAGTTTACCAAGCATACTCGATATGAGAATTCTATTTGTAACATTTCTTATATATTTGTGAAAATTCTCATTGTGAGAATTGCATAAGGATAATTTAACTTGAGATCTCTAAAATATGTCATATAAGAATTGCCATTTTTCGATACTATTAATTATCTATCCTAGTCAAGGATAACTCAATTGATATTGGATATAACATACATTTTATGAAAGTAGTTGAATGATTAATATAGGATTCATCACTTTAAATTAATTAGAAAGATTATTCTGTTATTCTTTATTAGTATTGATTTGGGAAATCTTTAGTCAATGTAGAATGGAAATTTGAAAATAGTTTTTAAATTTCATTAAATGAATCACTTACTATAATAAAAGAACTAATATGATTAGACTCATATGGAGTAGACATTACTTTCATACTTTATGTATAATCAAAATATTGTGTGATGATTGATGAAAAGATTAAATTTTATAGAAAAATTATACATGAAAAAGTTAGTCAAAAATACTTTGACATTCTTAACATTTAGGTAGTCATAATATATTATTAGATAATAATCTTGATATATAAATATAAATATTGAAATAAATTATTTAATAAAAGAATTAAAAATAAATAAAAAAAGTTTAATTTATATAATACCAAAAAAATTATGTTCAATGGCCACACAAAATGAGTACCATGGAGATGTTATGATCTGAACCTAACATTTTCTGATTGTTGGGATGTCAAGTATGAATAAGAATCATAAATTGGAAAGAGATAGAACTAGTAAAGAGTATATAAGTTAAAAGAACTCATAAACCTAATGTCTTAAAATTTTGGGTTGAAGTGTGGTGTCAACGCCCATGAGTATATTCCCTCGTTACATCCATGATGAAGATCTCTCATGAAAGTGGGCTCTTTAAATCTAACAAGTAATATCAGAGCCGATAGTTTGACAAAGGATGATTATGGAGACGGTAGTGAGATCTCGTGGTTGCCTCCCCACGAAAAAGAGCAAGGAGACTCCTGGTGGTCCCAGACTAGTGGGGTAAAGGGCTTTTGGTGACGCTATATACTTGAACTGTTAAGTAAAAAGGCTTCTGCTAAAGGGAAAGTTCAAAACCAATGTGGAACTTTACACTTGAGAGGGAGATTGTTGGGATGTCAAGTATGAGTAGGAATTTCACACTAGAAAGAAATAGAACTAGTGAAAGACATATAAGTGAAATAGACCCATAAACCTAATGTCTTAAAGTTTTGGGTTGAATTGTAGTGTCAAAACCTATAAATATGTTCCCTCACTGGATCCATAACGAAGATCTTCTATAAAAGTAGGCTCTCCAAGTTCAAAACTAACACCTCTTCAGTGTTGGGAGGTTGCGAGGGTACCGCAGAAGCATGATGGAAAATGGTTGTGGTTTGCATTTGGTCATTGTGGTTATGATGTTCGGAGTTGGTCGTATTGCTTCAGGTTCTTGGAATTCTTGCCTGCGATTATTATATTCGAACTATCAGTGATTGTGGAAAATTTCTAATGTTATGGCCATTGCTAAAAAAGCCACCATTAGCATCAAGTTTTTGTGGTTGTTAGGGTTGCTTGGGCTGCTGCGGTTGACTAATGGCAATACCCTGGCAACTGGAAGGAAGTTGGTCGCTGCTTACATGGATTAGACGACGGAAATGGTTACTAGTCATTGATTGGTGGCCTAGAAGCTGTGACGACGTGAGGGCGCGATGACAATGATTGCAGCAGGTGTTACCAGCGGCATGGAGTCAGTGGCATGGATACGTGGGCGTTGATTGCCAGGTTTTCCTCTTGTTGCTAGGTTTTCCTAAGATGAAGATAGACGATGTTGACAATGTGATTGCCTTATCCTAAAGTTTAGATTTGACAATCAGAGAGTGATTGAACCTCAATTTTCCAACTTCTTGACTTCTGGTATCTTAAAATGGCCAAGATAAGTTTCGCTGGGGCATACTAGAAGCAGCTACATCTATCAACAGTATGGGGTCTAATCAGTAACATTTATCCGTATTTGCGACAAAGTATTATGTAACATGAAATAAGCTATATAAACAAACGTTATCATCTAAAAACATGTTTTAGCCGACAAAACCTGAACAATGAAAGTAAATTCCTGCTCTTAACATGAATTTGATTTCGTACAACTATAATTGTAGCTTAAAGCTCCTATTATATAATCTACTCAGGTTTGTAAAGTATTTGATTTTGATAAGACTAAAACTTCTTCGTCTACTTCTTCTTGTTCATTCAATTAATAATTTTCATATTTTATTTTCAGAAGTTTAATTAAGTGCTGTAGCTTTGCCTCTCTACTAAGAAATGTGAATAGTAAGGAGGATTACTTTATTCAAACAGACTACGATAGTAAGAACATAAACCATCAAGGGAAAGAACAAGAAAAAGAGATTTATTGAAACTTCAGACATACTTCAATGGCTCTTTATTTGGAACCAGCTCTTGCATCTTTTTCAATGAGAGTTTTCATAAAAGCAAGGTGTTTCTCTCTTGGAGGCACGCATGATTTGACCACATCTATATCGAGCAGCCTTCCAATCCATTTGCAAACAACTGGGAATTTCTCTTCAGTGAGGAACTTCACTCCCAAGACTTGAAGCTGCACTTGACACCAGTAGGCAATAGAAAATGCAACAATGTCTAGATACCCAATAGTCTCACCTCCAAAGAACTCCTTTCCTTTAAGTTCGCTCTCAAGAATCTTCATCTGTTCACCAGCTTCTTCTATGATCCTTGGCAGCTCTTCGTCTGTTGCGCCGCGAGCTTTCATTGCTGATTGCAAGATCTGCATATAATAACCACTCATCAGTACAAAACAATATTGAGAGTTTTTGTTTTACTGTACAAAGGAGTTGCTAAGAACATGAAGATATATACATGAATTCCTGAATTCACCTTTTCATCAACAAACTTAGCCCAGAAGCGAGCTATGGCTCTGTCATAAGGGTGTTTGGGCAAGATGGGATGCTCTTTCCAAGTCTCATCAATGTACTCAAGAATGACAAGAGATTCTGCAACTGGTCTTCCATTGTGTACAAAGACGGGGATTTTCTTGTGAACTGGGTTATACTTGAGAAGCAAAGCACTCTTGTTTGATAGGTCTTCCTCTATGCATTCGTAGTGTATACCCTTCAGTTTCATAGCTATCTCTATTCTGCAGCTCAAAGCACTAGCCCAAGTCCCCAATAGCTTCACCTCTTCAACCATTGCAATTTCGCTTGGATCTTAACACTTGCATCTTAGGATCTTTAGATGTGCTTTTTATAGGAAAGGGAAGAGTCCCGGGTCAGGTTTCCCTACGTCTTTTTGGGCAAGGAAAGAGCCTATTTTCTTTTCAAAAAAAAAAAAAAAGGAGCCTATTTTCGTCTAATTGTTTGAGTGGAATGGAATCAATGTGAGCAGTTTGTGCCATATGACTTTTGTTTTACTTTTGGAAACTTCTACACATCACAAACGTTAGTGATTGGGTCAGCAACAAAACTGACATGCTGATTTTTCTAAGGAATAAAATCCGTAAGGAATGTAATCGTTATCGTGAGAAATAAAAAAGGTAAAAAAAGTATAAATTGAGTATTATTTTATTTAGTTCAAGAAATATAATAGATAAATAATTTTTATGTTAATGTTTGGTTTCAAAATATAAATTTAAAATGACAAAGGAATAACTAATAAAAAGACCAAAAATATCTTTATCCTTATTGTTATTGTTATTATTATTATTATTACTAATATTATTATTATTATTCTTATTATTACTAATAATTTTATTATTTTTATTAATTATTTTTATTTTATTATTATATATCTTATTAATTTTAATATTTTAATATTTTAATATTTTTTTATTATCAATTTTCTTCTTATTATTAAGAATATTTTATTATTCTTATTCATTTTATTATTCTTATTATTATTTATTATTATTATTATTATTAGTTTTCTACTTATTATTTTTTTATTATTAATTTTATTTATTTATTACTATTATTATTAAATTCTTTATTATTATTAATTTTCTTTTTTATTTTTATTAATTTTATTATTCTTATTATTAGTAATTGTTATTATTAATAATTTTGTACTTAATGTTAAAAATTATTATTATTATTAATTTTATTTATTATTATTATTATTAAATTCCTTATTGTTATTAATTTTATTTATTATTATTATTATTATTATTATTATTATTATTATTATTATTATTATTATTATTACTACAACTCGATAAGATTTGAGCCATCTCATTTTATCAAAATTGCACATCCCAACTCAATAATGAGTTAAGAAAATTTGGGACATGAAACTTGAGTCTTAGAATATGAATTAAATCCAAAGAAAGCTAGACAGTTAAACAAGTTTGTAATCAAAACATTGTAAGCAGCAAAGATTGAAGCAAATCCAATAGTGAAGAGAAATGAATCTAAATCCAGTTTCATGTCCCAAATACCCAATAGGTTAGAGAGAGATGCTCTGACTTCTCTCTAACTTCCCCCTACCCTTCCTTTCACACTATTCCACTTTCTCTCAATCTCATACTCTCTCTATCCTCTCCATCCCTCTTATGAAACTACCTACAGGGTCATTTTCGACCTTTCCATTGCCAAATCCTTTCCCGCCTTTGACTTTTTCCTTTTCTAAGCCTGACTCATTATGCAAAACCCTCTGCAATCTGCTTCCAACCCTACTTTAACCACCTCCCCGGATGCTTTTCCGCCCCTACCCTCATTATCTTCATCCCATGAACCACCACCGAAACCCATACCTAACCCAGGTTTACCTTCCTCTCCTTTCTCCCAAACCACAACCAAAATCACTAAGGAACCCTCGGCTGAGAGGAAAACATGGAAGTAAGTGGTGGGAGGTTTAGCTGAACTCTCCCTGCACTTTTGTCCTCCGAAGACTGCAGATGGAAGAAGTATTGTATTTCCAGAAAGAGAGATCCTAGAAGAAGGGGTTAAATTATGGGAGAATACTCTAATAGGTTTTTTCTGGGACAAACGCCCAGCATTTCCAGTTATACAAAAATGGGCTCACTACAACAAAAATGACATATAGTAACACTAGACAATAACACTTTTGACAATATGTTATAAAATACCTATCTACGGTAACATTATATCTTAAAATGTTATGATTCTTAATTTG
>JANQBM010000008.1:35990986-36008777 GCA_025594535.1 Erythroxylum domingense
GGCACATTGCAAATTTCCCTCTATTTCTTCAACCATGGAAGCCAGGATTCAAGGTTGATTGTCAGGACAAAAGACCAGTACCGTTATGGGTCAATTTATTTAATGTTCCTCTCGAATATTGGACTACCAAGGGGTTGAGTATGATTGGAAGCTACCTTGGCAATCCTCTATGTCTGGATGACAAGACTGCTAATAGGAGGAGGTTGGAATATGCACGCATAAGTATCACTATGGATCTTTCCTCCAGTCTTCTCCCTGATGCTATTCCTATCATGAGATTAGGTCTTGATGGTTCTCTTTATGAGGACACAGTTGTAGTGCAATATCCCTGGAAACCGACACCAAAACAAGATAAACAATGGATTCCTACCGGGAAAACTTTCAGTAAAGGTGACTATGAGAAGCTTATGGGTCTTAAGGGAATTATTTCACAGGAGATTCAACAGGAGGTATTACCAGCAGAGAAAGGGGACACAATAGAACCAGTAAACCAAGACAAACCCCAAGAGCAGGAAACCAATGCCTGTTTACCAGAGGTTGAGAGGACAGATGGTCTGGTATCAGTAACAGACTGCAAAAATCCTAACCAGACAGAAGAGGGCAATCAAACCAATGGGACTGAACGACATGGGTGCCATGGGAACTCTTTGGAGATTGGCTTATTGAATAATCCGGAAACTCAACAAGAAGGGCAGGATTTGGTCCAATCCGAGTCCTCAAAGGATAAGGAGGATACGGATCCGACTATTGGTGAGTTCCTAGATCTAGCTAAGAGGAAAACTAACCGGAGCACGCGTAAAGGCTCCAAAACCACCAAAGCTTAATTTATGCAGATTGTAGCATGGAATGTGAGAGGGATTAATTTCCCTAAAAAGCTTTCAGCTCTAAGGGATTTTGTCTATAGTACACATCCATAGATTTTTGGTCTTTTGGAAACTAAACTTAGAAAACAAAAAATGCAAGTTTTGAATAAACTAGGCTCTCAATGGAAGTTCTTGTCGAATCATGATGTGCATAACTATGGGAGAATAATTGTGGGGTAAGATCCTAACTTGGTGGATATTCAGATATTGGCTATGGAAGCTCAAGCACTGCATCTAGATTGCAAGTCCTTTCATACTAATAGTCACTTCAGTCTTACCTTTATATATGGTTCAAATCATGCCTATCAGCGAAAAATGCTATGGGACAGCTTGCTTCGTATTCAGCCTAGGATCAGTGGAGCTTAGCTGCTATGTGGGGATTTCAATGACACCTTATACCCCACAGAAGCTAAAGGAAATTTCAGTCACAAGACTCATTCCTCATATTTCAATGATTGTGTGGGTCAACTTGGGATTTTTGATCTCAAATCCTAGGGACAATTCTATACATGGAGTAATAAGCAGTTAGGCAGATAGGCATTAAGAAAAAAGCTTGATCGGGCTTTAGTCAATCCTGAGTGGATTGCACAGTACCCCCATTCTGTTTCATCCTTTCTTGATCCATTATTTTCTGATCATACACCAATACGGATTGAAAACCTAGCCCATCCTACTCTCCGAAGGGGACCTTTTCGGTTTAACAATTTTCTAGCGGAGGATGAGGGATTTCCTGCTACTATTCAAAGAGGATTGAACACTCCAATAGATGGCATTTTTCAATACATCTGTGTCCAGAAACTTAAATCTATTAAAGTAGAAATGAAAAAGCTAATGGGAACCCGAGTCTCCTCTACTCAACATGCAGTTAACCTAACAAGAGAAAACTTAGAACGGGTGCAACATCAAATCGACCAGGATCCGACTGATGCCTCACTATTGCAAACTGAAAAATCATTATTAATGTCCTATCTTGCTAAAGCTAAGAAACATGACAGCATCTTGGAGCAGCGGGCTAGAGTTAGTTGGTTGAAAGATGGGGAGAGATGTACCAAATTTTTCTTCAACACCATCCTAGCCAGGAGGAATGTAAACAGAATTTTCTCCCTTAGACTCCATAATAGGGAGGAAATTTCAACACAAGCTGAAATTGAGAAGGAAGCAGAGAGGCATTTCAGACATTTCTATGGACACTCTAGCAATCAACCTTATCTCATTAACCTGGCTGATCTTATTCCCCACAAATTATCCCAGGCATAAGCTACTTGCCTTAATGCTTCAGTGACAGAACAGGAAATAGAGGAGGTACTGTTTCGGATGAAGCCAAATAAATCCCCTGTCCCAGACAGATTTAATGGTCATTTCTTTCACAAAGCATGGCCTTACATCGAATCTATGGTCAAGAGTGAAGTGTTGGAATTTTTTTCTACGGGTAAGCTCCTCAAGGAGATTAATAAAACTCATATTTGTTTGATTCCAAAACATCCTTATTGTACTACTTTCGAAGACTACCGCCCTATTGCTTGCTCCAACTTCCTTTATAAAATCATTTCTAAAATTCTAGCCAACAGGCTGAGAAGGGTCTTGGACTCTTTAATATCTAATAATCAAAGTGCATTCTTACAAGATAGGAGGATTGAAGATAATTTTGCAGTTGTTCATGAATTGATGAAAGGGTATCAACAGAAGCACAGTTCTCCTAACTGTACAATTAAACTGGATTTTAAAAAGGCTTTTAACCATGTGGAGTGGGAGTTCTTGCTACAGACCCTGAAACTAATAGGTTTTTCGGAAAGGTTTACCACATGGATTCGGGCTTGTATAACCACTCCTTCCTATTCGGTTCTAGTAAATGGCTCTCCAACAGAGCTCTTTAAGAGTGCTAGAGGCCTGTGCCAAGGAGACCCCCTCTCTCCATACCTATTCATAATCTGTATGGAGGTTCTAGGTCTCCTAATTCAGCAGAGAGTTGAAAATTGTAGATCCTTCAAATTCCACTCTAAATGTAAGAAGATTCAGCTAGTCAACCTCTGTTTTGCAGACGACCTACTACTTTTTTCAAAAGCTCATAAAAGGTCAGTTGAATTGCTTATGGAAATTTTGCAAGACTTTCGGACTCTATCTGGGTTGGAGATAAATCTTCATAAAAGTTAGTTTCTTCTATCAGAAGGGGCAACAAATATGGAGCATGTAATTTCACAGATGACTGGAATGCAAAGGAAATTTGCTCCCCTAACCTATTTGGGACTCCTTATAACTACAAGAAGAATTGAATTTTCAGAATACCAGGCTCTTATTGACAAAATATAGAGGAGGTTGGGTATGTGGTCTAATAGGGTGCTTTCTATTGGGGGTAGACTGCAACTCATTAAGGCAGTCCTGAATTCTCTTCATATTTATTGGTCCTCTAATATTTCTTTAGCAAAAGGAGTAATCAAATCCATTGAAAAAATCTTTAGAAGTTTCTTATGGGGAACTCTCAATTTAGAAAGCCACTTTGCTAAAGTTAAGTGGAAAGAGGTGTGCAAAAGCAATAAAGAAGGGGTTCTTGGGGTAATTCCTATTGCTGCTTTTAATAGAGTCGCCTTGGCAAAGAACCTTTGGAATATACTACTTGAAAAGAAATATATTTGGATCCAATGGTTACATAGCTATATATTAAAGGGCTCTAGTTTATGGATCCTCTCTATCAAGCCCTCTTTCTCTTGGTCATTGACTCAGTTACTTAAACTTAGATCAACTCTGGAACCCCCTAGTCTCTTGCAAAATTGGAAATGGACAGAAGGCTTTCTTTTGGTTTGATAATTGGACAAGCCATGGGCCTCTCATCCGAAATCATCAAGCAGTCCAAAGATGGCATGATGTTCCTATCAAGGAGAAGGCTCAATATATCCTCACAGGAAATCAATGGATCCTACCAGATGACTTGCAACATCTGACTCCTCAATATACACCGGATCCACAGCAGTAGGATGGCTATTATTGCCTTAATCTCCCTCCTAATACCTTCAACATTGAAAAATTCAGGCACAGGCAGAATGAAAATAGCACAAGGCCAGAATGGGCTCATATTGTCTGGCATAAGGATCTAATGCCAAGCTACTCTATTCTTTTATGGCTAGCAATGCTTAACAGATTGAGTACAATGGATAGACTCCATTTTATACCCATGGACCCTATTTGTCCTCTCTGTCGGACAGAATTGGAATCTTGGGACCATTTATTCTTCACATTCCCCTTCTTAAAGGACATATGGGAGCAGATAAAGCTACTCAACGCTAGTCCTAATGCAGGAAATACCATTACCGAAGTAATGGAACAGTTTTTGGGTTGGAATCCCACCTCTAAATCTACTGAGTTTGTTCACATGACCTCTCTCGCCTATTCTTTCAAGGAAATATGGCGAGAGAGAAACTTACGACGTTTTCAGAACAGGAATCGCACAAGTCAAGAGGTCTATAATTCTATGATTAGAGGAATCATAGAGAAGATTATATATTTAGCATATTCAACTCAACTACCTCATTCGTTAGCAAATACATAGAGAATCAATCAGTAACACAAAGGTAAGTTAAAGACAGTGGAGATTCGACCTACCTGGAGACGGATCCACTAACTAGTCGGAATAGACCATTAAGAAGTGATGGAGGGTCAGCATCGTCTTGCAAGGAAACTAGAGAGAGGATCAGAAGGAGTAATACACACAGTTTCAACAACAGAGCGGAGGATTCAAAGAGAGCTGGAAAGAAGTTACCTTGCGAAGGAGGTAGATGATCACGAATTTCTTCTCTCACTATGAAGAAGGACTGTCAGGGCTTATAATCTAATAGGAGGGATGATCTGCCAATACTGTCACAATTTGTGAAGGGAGACGCACTAACAAGGGATGAACTACCATGCATAACGGAAGAGTAAGGTCGACAGCTCAACCCTAATTTGGAGCTACTTGGAGCAGAGGGCAAAAGCTAACAACGATTTTACCCTTTTCGGGTATTTGATTAAGAGCTTCCTTTTGGCCTAAACGTTTCTGTTTGTTCTTGTCTGACTTCTTATGTTACAGGGCTATGCGACGTTGTCGCGTGATGAATGTTAGATTGTAAATCTGCCACTTTTGCTTATAATTCAATTATTCATACTTTACTTTTTCAAAACAAAAAAACATAAATTCCCACAACTAAATGAAGCCGTAAATTCAAGACTTGTTCACATTACAAAGAGACAATTGAAGAAAATGGCCAAGGAAGTTCACTCATCAGTAAAAGTACATAGAGAACAGCAACAAATAGACAAATAAATTGTCCCTTATCAACTCTAATCTTTAACTTCTACAAGTTCCCTCTCTTCGGCAGCGGCAATCATTAGTTCATTAAACTTTTCAGTCTTTCCCAGCAAAATCTCAATATGGGAGAATATTAAAAACCAAGAAATGAAGCACAAAAACGTGAAATGGAAGTAAACTCTACATTATAGTGCAGAAATGGAAGTTGTGGAAACACTCAGATATAGAAAGTAAACAAGCACCTCAACGAAACAGGAATCAGATGTTTTAATGAAATGTGATGATCAAGCTAACAAGCACCCCACAAAAGCAATATACAGAGGATATTTATGTAGCCAAACCATAATTCCACATGTAAAATGCTAGGATAGAAGATATCATTGGGAGGTCTAGAGATTTACCTTAGCTTTTTGAATAGTACGCCCTCTTGTATCATCCCTCATATCAACCATGAATGTCATAATTTATGCACGTAGGATTAAACATCAGTAACGACACGATGTAAAACAAAACCTAGTAAATAAACAAATGCAATAAAAAATCATACTCTTTTCAACAACTAATCCATTGTTTTTCAAGATCTCAGCAACAGTAACAACAGCGGCAATAGCTGTAGGCATGATAGAGCAAAATGTTACTTACGATTGCCAAAAAAAAGTTAGCCATTTTTAATTATCCACAAAGCAAACTAACGTTAGCAAATTTGTTTGGGAAGAACGATTGAAACCGAGGTTGCCAAATGAGAATAAAAGAAGCTATTTTCTAATCCCCTTTTCCAATTAGTCTCTAAACATTCAATGGAAAAAGATATAAACAAAAGAGTTCTAAAAAATTAACAATGATCTCAAAAACTCTCGTTTAACATCCCCAAAAATTGAGCATTTTCCAATTAGGTTAAGCAAAAATTTAACGAGTTAGCTACCCAATAAAGATAGACCAAAAAGTACAAATTCATAGAATTAAACATTTACAATAATCTAGGCCTAAAGTAATTATTACCTATTTTGAGAGCAGACAGCTCCACCTCATTATGTTGTTGCATATACCTCTCTAAAACCCATAATACGTCTGTGAGAAGGACTTCACATAACCCCAAAACCCTAAAATCAAGTACGATATACATACAGAAAATAAGAGGGGAAAAAAGATGAAAAATCTTACCTTGGCAATTCTGTCTACTACAGATAAAAGCAACAAAATACCTATTGAAGCAAATCCAATAGCGAAAAGCGACACAGAGACACTGATCCAGAGACAGGAGATAAGAGAAAATGCATAAGTGACAAATTTTTTGGGAAAAATAGAGGAGGGGTATAGGTTGTCCAAGAGAAAGAGAGACGTGTTAAGGTTATTTCGAGTCTGGGCTGAACAGGTAAAGAGGGAGGGGGCCTTTCTTTAGCTATTCGTTAATGTAAGGAGTAGGTAATGTTTAGGAATGTTATTCCGCAGGGTAATTTCAAAACCAAACAAAAGAATAGGTAATAGGTAGGAATAGGAGGGTAATAGAATTCCTATTACCCTCAACCAAACATCTCGTAAGAGTTTCTCTATTTCTTTTTCTTAGTTTATCTACTGAGACAATCACTTAATCGTATATTCATTGTATAATTATTGTTTTATATATATATTTAATTAATTAACTTGAAAAATAAAATTTATAAGATAAATATCATTTTTAATTAAAATTATAGTAAGATCATAACCATAACCATAGCCATAACCATGAGATTTATATTACAATTATATATTATCCTAAACTGTTTGTAATCATGTTTTAAAATTAAAAAATAAAGTATAAAAATTGTCATTTATATATATTTATTTTCGAAGTAAATTCGATCCCATAAATTGAATATAAAGATATATAAATAAATATATGAATAATCAGTGAAAAAAGTCTACTTAAATAACTCGACACGAGAATTTTATATAAAATATTATTTATGTGTCCGTAAAAATATTTATTTTAATGATTTGTATAAGTGATTTTTTAGTTGGGATCTCTAAAATATATTATATAAGAATATCAATAATTTAATACTACTTAAGATCTATTCTAATTAAAAAATAATTCAATTAGTTATCATTGAATATTACATAAGTTATACGAGGATAGTTAAGCTATTAATACATAATTCATTACTTTAAAGTAATCAAGAGGATATCCTTTTATTCTTGATTAATATTGATTTAAGAAGTGTAAGAACTTAAAGGGGATTTGGTCTCTTTCTTACTTATGTTTCTATTTTCTATTTTTCACCTAATTCTATCGAAATTAAGGATGTGAATTCTTCACAACTGCTTTGGCGTGAGAACATACGATAATTTCTCTCAGTAAGATGGTGACGACATGCTCTTAATGACATACAACAATTATTAGTGTTGTAGATGTACATAGTGGTTTCTTTGGCATGAACTCAATGATATAGCTAGCCATTTGTCCATGACTTATGGCTTAAAAAAAAGGGAGCATATCTTCTTTTCCCTTTATCCTGTGCCACCCTGTGCCTAAGCTATCTCAATCATTTGTTACAATAAATTGGATGGATAAAATTGCTTGGACATAAAAGGCACAACGTTAAGGGAACAGACTATCTCCCTCCTTAAAAAAACGATTGCATGGTAAAGGCAAACTGCTCCTTTATATGTGGTGGTTGCTTATTTTTGTGTTATCAATGGAAGTTATTAGTATGACAACATAAGATGTCGATTGGTGCTTAGGTTAGGTGGCAAATGATGGCTAGAGTTCTTAAAGAAGAAAAACCTTGTTTGGTTACTAGGTTATGGTAACCTAAAACTTGAAAATTAAGATTATTTGATTTTTGGGTTAGTGTAATCTAAAAATGGAATATGGTTTATTTGGTTTTTGGGTTAAGTTAATATTTAGTTTGAATATAGTTATTATATTATATTTCAAACATGAATAGAACAAACCTAATTCTTAGTCATGGATTAAAACTTTAAATCAATTTCAAAATTAAAATCATTTTTTAACTTAATTAGATTAAGATTAATAATTAAATTAATTTTTAATTAAAATTTAAAAACTATTTGTATAAAATTTGATTAATTATATGAGTGAGCACAAAAATTCAATTTTGAACAAAGAAAATCCTCTCCTCTCTTTTGTCTTGATTGAATGCTTTGTTTTTTTTCTTCTCCACTTAAGTTTCTCTTCTATTCAACACCTTATTTGAGTTTCCTTTCCTAGTTAATGATCTAACGTGATTATTTCCTCACATATAACAAGTTATGATTCCTTTCCCATTTGGTAATCAAACTAAGCTCCTCCTTTGGCCTTAGGGGTTAAGTAATGTTTTTTTCACTTTATTGCTTTTCTCCCCTCTCCTCTTGTAGTTCCCCAGCCTCATTTTCTTCCTCTCTTTCACCCCTCCTAAGCTTAAAACTCTCACTTGAACCTCACTCATAATCTACCTCTAACCTTTTCCATGGTCTACCACTTTATTTCCTAACTCTTCTACTATGGTCTCTTCTTCACTAGTTGCAGCCAGTCTTACATTCTTTATTTCCTATTCCTCTAAAGTCCCCTATTTTTTAAACTTCATTCTTTGTTCCCTAAACTTTAGCTCCTTCTTTAATGGATTCTTCAACCTCTATTCCTATTCTTGTGTAACCCCTACAAAGCTCTTGTAGGCCCTATGTTCCTCTTTGAAGCATGTAACTTATATTTCTTGTTTTGCTTTTAACCTTTCCTTTAACTCAACCTTTTCTCCTATAGCTTTAGATCTTGCTCCTATAGTTTCCAAAAAAACATGGAACTAGGTAATGAGTGCTATCTCCACTTTTAAAAAGTTAAAGTACATATCACTATCTCACAAAGACAACCCCATTATTTCTCCTCCAGTTGAAGTTCTTAAAGATGACGCCTTTAAGTGGTCAAGCATATTAGTAGGTTTTTTTAAATTAATATTAGATTTTCTTTTCCTTTTGTTCAATTGATATGCTATAAATAACTTGAAGAAATAAGGTTTATATGACATCATTCTTGTTTAGATTCTTCAATAAGATCAATATACTAAAAGTGATTAAATTAAAGCTTTGGCATATTAATGGAGTTTTAGTCCACTACTAGACTTAGCTATCTTGCAAGCTCAGTAGGCAAACCTTTATACCTAGATCAGTAGATAACTATTATTAAGAGGATATGAGATGTTAGGATCTATAATAAAGTTGACACGGACTGCCAAAAGGGAGGGACTCAGAAGCCCCATTTATATAATGATTAATTTATGAAATGTCAGGGGCTTAAATTACCACAAAAAACAACTAGCCATGTATGATTATATTATGGATTAAAATGCCTTAATCATTGCTTTTTGGGAACAAAAATAAAGGAGCATACTTTTACTAAGAGATTGTGATTATTTAGAATTCAATGACAAACTATTTTAGACCATTCATCTCATTTCATTGGAGAATTGTTATGACTTTTAAGCATGAAATTCTCATAATGCAAACTCATATCACTTCTATTAGTTCATGCACATGAGGCTTTAATTCCATTTATTGAAGTAAGTGATAAATATTACTTTCATATATGCTTCAAACTTTTCTTTTCAAAGGAGAAAATTATAATAATGATATGAAAAATTTTGCTTTATCTATCTATAGCCCTTAGTTAGTGATGGGTGACTTCGGCTATATTTTTTTTATTAAGGGACAAAAGGCTCAAAGTTACTTGCTAATCTAATTGATGATGATTTTAAATCTTGGCTGCATGACACAGGTGTCACATAACTTATTCTCATAATTAGTTACTTCACTTTTATAAACAGAGAACAAGGTAATTCCTTAAATAGGAAAACAAAATAGGTAGAGGGCTTGCTCAGATTGGATGTTAGTTTTTCCCAATGTCTTTGGCCTTTTTAATGCTTCTCATTTATCTTATCATTGCCCTCTAAAAGTTACTATCCCCTTATTTTTGAAAATATCAAAAACTCCTTTTAGGTTCTTCAATTTCCTGTTTAAGCTTGTAGGATATGAGTTAACCTTGATTAAAGATCATTCTACTCCAGTGGTAGGCTACAAAGCCTATAAACTTATGACGAAGTTATAATCGATAAGGGAAGAGTTAAAAGTGTTACACAACAATCACTATAAGAATGACTTAATCTTTACTGTCCATTCCTCTCGGATTAAACTTCTGACTGTCCAAAAAAAAAAGTATGTAAACCCTCATGATATATGTCTAAAGTAACTAGAGAAAAGTAAGCTACGTAACTACCTTTCTACCTTTGAAGCTTAGAAATTCCTGGTTAGATAAAAAGGTAGAATCTTTTATTGAGAGAGAGTGACTCAAGTTCTATATATTTCTTCATGGCCATCCAAACTAGAAGAAATACTAACAAAATTTATGGTATTCTTGATGCTAATAAGGTGCCTTATTAGGATTAAAATCTTCTTAAGACAATGGCATTCAATCATTTTAAGGTTTTTTTTTGGCACAAGGTTGGTTGTTCTTATACACTTCAAAAATTGAATAAATGTATTACCCCATACCTTACACAAGATCATATCAAACTTCTTATCTCTTTTATCCCTAATTTGGAAATTCATAAAGTCATATTTAGTACGCACCTTGATGGATTCAATGCCTTCTTCTTTTAAAAGTTCTAGAGCCTACTGAGAGATCACGTTTGAGTGTTATTAATGAGTTTTTTACTTTAGGGAGCTTGCTTAAGGAGTTTAACAAGACCTTCATTTCTCTTATGCCTAAAGTTCCTAAACCTTCCTCCTTCCATAACTACAATCCCATTACATACTACAATATAGTATACAAAGTTATCTTTAAGATTTTAGCTTTGACACTAAAGGCTTTTATTAGTAGATCAATCAATTTATTTTAGTGTGTTTTCATCCCAGGTCATAATATTGGTGAAAATAAACTAATCTCTCAAGAGTTTTTCTAAATTTATCACAATAAGAAATCTATTTAAATTTTCTCTATAAAGATTGATTTCTTCAAGGCCTTTCATACCATAAGTTGGAAATTCATTCTTTACTACCTCTCAAGCTTTTGTCTTTCCTCCTAGGCTTATCAAATGGATTTGTGTATTTCTACCACATCATACAATGTTCTTGTGAGTGGATAAGCTACAAGTATGTTTAAAGGTGATAAAGGGATCAAAAAAAGTGATCCCATCTCAGCTTTCATCTTTTCTATCTCTATTGAATTATTAACTAAGCTTGTCTCCTTCAACATTGCTCAATGCATGCCTTTTACATATTATCATAAATGTAAGAATTTGAAGTTTTTCAACTTATCTATTATTGATGATTTAATTTTGTTATGTAAAGTTCATAAAGAATCAATAAAGACTCTCATGAAATCCTTTAAAAGCTTCACTGATCTCTATGGCCTCTCAGTCATTAGAAACAAAAGCCAACTTTTGTTTTATGTCTTATAGGTGATCTAAATCAGGAGTTGCCTATATTATCTAGGCTTCAACTCCATAATGCCTCTTTTAACATTTAGAAATTCCCATATCTACCTCTAGACCAACCTTTAAGGATCATGCTCCTCTTTTTGATTCCATATTAAAGAGAATTAATAGCTGGAAGAACAAGATAATTAATAGCTTGAAGAACAAATCCATCTCTTATGTTAGCATAAGTTCATTAACATGTATGTTTATTAGAACTCACATCTATTCTTGTCTCTCAATCTTATCAAGGTAATTGAAAAACTCCTTATAGACTTTCTACAAGGTGGATTAACTTTCTTTAAACATGCTCCTAAAGTTAGATGATAGAATGTTTGTCTCCCTAAAAACCAAGGTGGGTTAGAAATAAAATTCTTTATAACTATAAATAAGCTGCTCATGGACAAAAGAATTTCGAGATTATTCAATGGCCATGAGATTTTATGGGTCAAATGGATTTATGAGGAGTATTTAAAGGGTAATAACTTTTGGATTATGAAACTTAAGCTTGACACCTCTTAGACTATTAGCCAATTGTTGAAACATAGAGAGCTTCCAAGGAGATGAAAGCTAAGATTAGCAAAGAAAAATCTACTAGCTTCTGGTTTCATAATCTATCAAACTTGAGTCCCTTGTACTTACTTCTAACTTTTCCCTGTATACAATTAGTGATTTTACAAATGCTAAAGTTAAAAGAATGATCAAGGAAGATAGGTAGTGTTGTGTGTACTAAGGATTAACTCATCTCCTTAATAAGAGACTTAACCTCTCCAAGGAGGATTTCATAATTTGGCTTACACATAATTTAGAAAAATTCTCCAACTCCTTGATCGAGTGGGCAAGTTTTATAATTTCTTATTCATCAATATACTGCAAGTGCACGTGTCGTGAGTGTAGTATATGAGGTGTCAATTCCTCGAAGAGTTAGTGAACTAATCAAATTATAAGTTGTCTAAGGCCTAAAGGATAAGTAAAATGAAAATAAATACTAAACAAATAAGTAAATAAGCGATTATGGATTGATTGAAAATGAAATTGTAAAATTAACACACAAAAATCAAAATTGAGCACCATTAATGAACAATCAAAAAGCACACTAGAAAGATTAGTCGATTATGAGAAGGGGGTTTATCCTATGATCAAATACTAACATGATTACTTTTGAGTTAATTCGGTATCAGTCCTAGACTTTTGAAGGGTAAATTACTCTCTCTCGAGTTATAATTATTAAACCATAAATTATAAACCCTAATTGAATTATGGTATTGACAATCTTTTAATTAACAAAAAGCTCACACATTCAATTAGATCTTGATCCCTCTAATAGATTATCTGGTCCTCATAAGAGACCTCTCTTCACATAAATTACTGATTTGATTATTTGCATGATCTATTAGATTTTTTAAATCTCAGTACCCAATATAATTGTTTTGCTATCGTTCACTCTCTTGATTTGTTACAGAAGCATACAAAAATAATAAATAATCATAATACCTAATGTATTAACATCAAAAGAAATCACATCAACATTGATTCAAGAACAAATCTTTAAAGGAGTTTAGAAATCATCATCAAACCCAAATCTATTACTATCAAATCTATCTTATACATTCAAAAGAAAGAATAACAAAGATGAAATGAGAATGTCAATTAGAAGGATCAGGATGGATAAGGAAGATAGTAACAAAAACAACCTTCTTCTTCCCTCTTCCTCTCTCCACTTCTCTCCTTGTCTTATCCTTCCTTAGACTCAATGTAGTAAAATAGAGGCTCTCTTTCTAGGTCATTTCTCTTATCTTTTGTAGTCTTTTCTAATTAAGGTATAAATTAGGTTTTACTTGGGCCTAAAAGTTTGAAATAACTTGTGAAAATTTAAGTTCTGGAGGCCGATCTGTGTCTTTCCTCCCACAGATCACAACCGTGGCCCCCCAGGCCACGATCGTGGCCTGTGGAAAGGGTCTCTGTCACACTATTGTGGCCTTGGGTCCTCTATTGGGCTTCCTCCAAATCTTCTTTGTTCTTTGATATCTGATCTTAAACATTAACAAACACATTAAGGAGCCTCAAAAATACAAAATTAAAGCTCAATAGCATCCTCTAGCCTACATAATACTCAACACACAAATATCTAACCAACTAACACAATTCTAAACCTAAATATGCATTAATCAATTAATTAACAAATAAAAACATACTAAATGCCTATTAAAACATCAGGCAACCTACAACTATCAACATCCCTAGTTGTTGTTTGGTGTGCTTGGAAAAAACAAAACAAATAAAGCACAAGCACACCAAACAACAACACATACATATGCAATAATAGTACAATGACATTGAACTTTATGAAACAAATTTAACTACAAACATAATTTTCAAGTTGTTCTAACTTATTAACCTATGAAATTTGTTTCTAAGTACTTCAGAATAAATATATATACTAGGCAAGACCTTAAAGTCAAATTCATTCACCCCCATCACTTACTCACACACATTGAAAATTAGTTTGTCAATCAAAATTTTAACTATCCTTAAGTAGCTTTTCATGAGAAGTTATGCTATTCACAAAGATCAGTAGGATTTATTAAAAAATGCACTATTTTTGTTAATTTTCATTAAAATGAACCTAGCTTTTTCATGCAAAGGCAAACATTTGTAATGAATGTCCCTCGGTTACTTAGCTAGATCATATTCTCAACTAATTACTAACTCTATTTATAACCCAATTTGTTTCAAAAAGGGCCAGTGGAATAGTTATTTATTAATGAAAAATGCATTCTTATATATATATATATATATATATATATATAAATACCTCATTCCTTTAGCTAATCAGTCTCATGAAAAGATACTAACAATGCTACTTATTCGATTGACCTAAAATTATAAATTAATGTGTCAATTTCCTAAGGTGAACGATCTAATATCATATCTTAACTAATATGCGTATTTAACCAAAGCAACATAGGACACTAATTTCACAAGCTAATCAATATTAGTAACCTAAAAGAGTAAGTTCAAAGCTAAATCGATTATGTTAAGTCCTACCCATTGACACATTCACACGAGTCACATCATGAAAACCTAAACAAGACTTAATATATGGTATGCAAAATTTACACTCGAAATAAAAACATACAATGCACACAACAATCCCCACACTTAGACAACAGATTGTCCTCAACATGAGAAGAATAAATAACACGTAAGGTGGGAATAAAACAAAATGACAGGAAAAACATAAAAATAAAATAAAATAAAAAGTCAAGGGTTAGAGCATAAGAACCCCTCATGATAATTTAGGTGGTGATGGCGTTGGAGTCTGAAACCAACTACGGTTGATGCCTAAGATTGCTTCCCTATCTTATAATTGTTTTTAAAGGAATAAAAGAGTTAGCAATCCAAACCATTCCAAATTATAAAAAACTTATTTTTAGAATTTAGAAAAAATCTAACAACACAACAATTTCAACTTAACTACCAAACGTGCTAATTTATGGTCATTAGCTTGACCTTGCATCCTTCAAAATTCGGCCGGAATCAATTATGAGTGGATTGCTTCCACCTGTATTGCCCAATTTCAACTTTATAGCTTGTAAATAAAATACAAATCTCAAGATAATCAGAAGGACAATATTGATAAAATTAAGAAAACCGATTAAGTTCAATAATGTCCTTTTTACTAACAAACTGTTAATAAAATAGAGAATAACAAAACTCCCTGAATCTTCTATTGAATCCAGCAGATTGTCCTGTAACAAGGTAAGATGTTCTTGTTCTTCCTTAGTCATCCTTGTCTCCTCTTATACTTTCACTTCATGAATAGAGATTTTCGTATCTTCTTCACCCTCTATGTCTTATATCCCTTGTTCTTCGTTCTTTTGTTCTTTAGCTTTTGAAACAGAGACTTCCTTATATGCTTCAAGCTCTTGTCTGTTGCCATTTGTTCTTCTTCTTGATCCTTTAAAGATTTGACTTCATCAACTCTCATGAATAAACTACCCTCCTTTAGATTCTTTAGAACCTTATTCATGTTGAATTTCACTTGTTCATCTTCAATCTAAAGGATGAGGTTGTCTGGACATCTACCAAAGCTTCTTGATCAATTTAAAGATTTTGATCATCTTCAAAATATATCACGACAAAATCAACAAGAATGATAAACTTGTCCGCTTTTACAAGTACATCTTCCACCATGCCAACGGTTTCTTTATCAACTGATCTACCAACTGAATACGTATAGATGTTGGCCTCACATCTCTTAGCTCCAGTTTCCTAAAAATCGACAAAGGCATAAAGTTTATACTTGCGCCTAAGTCGTATAAACATTTTAAATCTTTAAATTACTAGCTACACAAGGTATTGTAAAGCTCTTTGGATCTGTCAACTGTGAACGCATATGGTTGGTAATTAAGGAGCCAGAGGTTTCCGTCATAGCTACTGTTCGATTATCATCCCAAGCCTGCTTGGTAGATAATATGTTTTTAAAGAACTTTGTGTACTTAGGCATGAGTTTCAACACTTCTACAAAAGACAAGTAAATTTTCCACTTCTTTAGCATTTCTACGAGCTTTGCGAATGGTGCATCCAATTCGATCTTCTGAAATCTTTGTGGAAATGATATTTTTTGTAGATAAGGTGGAGGAAGAATGTATGGAGGGTCCTCATTCTTGTTTTCATCTCTTTCCACAGTTCTTCTAACTCTTTCTCACTTCTAAGTGTGATAACGTCACATTGCTCTCTTGTGTTTATTTCCATGTTGTTTAGAAAGTTTTTCACACTTCTCTTATAAAATTCCCTGTAAAGCCGACTCATTTGAACCTCTAGGTTACGAATAGAAGAGGCATGATCTTCTGTTACTTGCTCAAACTTTCTTTCCTTCCAGTCTCTTTTATTTTTTATGATATATCAATACATTTATCAAGAATATGGAGAACAACACGTTGAATAATAAGTGGAAAATTGTTTACCCTTAATATTAGTCCTGTAACTTGTTTCTTGTTCTTTTCTTCCTATTCAGTGTGATAATGTACCTAAAACATTCAATCGCCAATCGGCCAACAACAACAATCACTTGTTAGAAAAAGTGATTTACGGAAAAGGGGAAATGGAAAGGAATCGAAGGATGAACATAATTTAGTGTTAGCATTTAAGGCCTAAAAGGATCAACTACAAGTCTTTTTTGTAATGACTTGGAAGATCGGTGAAGCAGAGAAAACGCGTGACGACCAAAGCAAGAATTAAAGAGTCGAGGATGACAAGACAAGGCGTTGTTTTTGTGTGACAGTGATAGTTTGGAAGAGTATGCTGGAGATGAAACATTGGGGTAGTCGGATTTGAAGAGTACAACAAAGAATGATGAAAAGCAAACAAGAAGGAATGAGAAAAGCTAGGAACAGATCGATTTTCTTACAGGAAACTAAGATGGGACCAAGTGGTTCGAAGCAAAGGAGAGAGGAAAGGTAGTTGCATCAGATTTTTAGTGTTTAGTTGCTTCAGTACTATCTTTTTCCTTCTGCCAAACTACCTGGAGGTTCTCGCCCATAACTTCTGTCTTCCTCCCCCTTTCCTTTCCCTCTTTGAAGTATAGAAGCCATAGAAGACGTCCCAAATGTTTTGAAGTTACCCAATTATTCTTATCGATTTCTCGTTATATATACCTAATTTCTTTCTAAATTAATGAAAATATATTAATAAATCCAAATTAATTTTAAAAAAACTAAGCATAAACATCATCAATTAAATTATATTATAAAATATCCATAATTAGAATTTAACTAAGACTAATTATGACATAATATGAATAAAAAATGGTAAAAATAAAATTATACCTAAGATAATGAAAAAGTAAATTGATAAAATTACATTAAAAATAGGTGTAAAAAAGTGCGTAAAAACAATCCTCACATGAAGTTAAATAAACTAGAAATGAAACGAGCAGACCAAAAATTAATTAGCCAAAGGATCAAACAAATTTGGCAATTCAAAAGATTCAAAGATGAACTTAAAAACTCATAGAAATATGCCAGTTCGAAATTTGGAAATTAACAAAACAATAATGCAGTTTTTAGGGGTGGTCGAGTTGGTAGAGTGGAAGTTATGGAGTCAAAATGTAACATTCCCTCACTTATAGGAAAGGGCAATGTGGTCTTTTTGAATGGGTTAGAATAATTGAAAGTGTCTTTATCATATTCATGCATTCATATATG